>CM076577.1:31808981-32031810 GCA_034641835.2 Pinus albicaulis | reverse complement strand
GCACAAACCCCATCAGCAAAATTCAGCCATGAAGTAGGAAGGCCATTCACTGCAATCCGCACCAACTCAGTGTTTGGAATGACCTCTCCAACTGCTGCCAATGCATCTCTCACATTAGTTATCTTTGTGAGATAACCAGTTGCACTATCATTCTTCCCCATCTTAATGGTCTTCAGCTTCTCCCTTAGGACCATCTTTCTGTTCTCATTGGTACTCTGGTAGAGATTGGTCAAGGCAGACCACATCTCATGAGCATGTCTCTTTCCTCTCACATGAGGAATCACATGGTCTTTAATACCATCCAGAATCAGCCTTTTTCCCTTGTTATTCTTTTTATTAAATGCTGCCAACTGAACAGCATCAGTAGGCACATTAACAGGCTGCCGTTAGGTATGAACCATGATATCCTAGACTTCTCCCTCCTCAAAGATGCTCTGCATTCCTTCTCTCCAAACGCTGTAATTACTATGCCCATCCAACCTATCTTCCACCCTCAATCCCAATGACATCTTTGCTGTCCTAAAAACTGAAAATAACACTGCTGTAGTAAAGATCAAATTTCTGTGTAAAAAATCAGCTTGCTGGAATTTTCTGAGTGAAAAATCAACAACCTGTAACTTTTCTCTTTGTTGTCCCAAACTGCACTTTCAACACCCAATCTCTGATACCATGTAGAAATTTCTATTTTTCCACCCCGGTTTTCAGTTTCACCTTATTTCTCCAATTAGTTAAATGCCCTTTCCCATAGCCTTACATTCAACAAGCTGGAAAATAAATATTTTCTGACAACACAAATTCTGGAAAATTTTCACAGTGTTGGAAATTGCAGAAATAAAAATTAGCAGACTAAAACAGCCATACAAAACATTTTAACACAGTGATTTTTGGTCAATATGACCCTGGAAAAACCCCCTACAACTCTTGGGGAAAACAAGTTCGAAAGCTTCTCTTTATTTTCTGAATATTTCTTTTACAGTGATGCAGAAATTTACACAGCAAAAAAAATTACAGCAACTTCGAAACAGAACTTATCTCGAAAACCGTGCCAACCTCCACCTCGGTTTCCGTGTCCACAAAACAGAAAAATTACAGCAGAAATTACAGCCTTCAAAACTGTATGAACAACCTCGAAAATAGTGCCAGAATGGTTGTACGACCTCCCTTGAAATCTGAAGTTTTCTCTCCTCGAAATTCGTGCCCACTTGCCTAGAACTTCGTGCTCTGCCTTGCTGTACGGATTTGCTGAAAGTTAGTGCTGCTGCCCTCTTTCTTCTCACTGCTCAGAAAATTCTATTCAGATTTCTCCTTCTCCTTCTCTCAATCTGCTCATGAAAGAATTAATGAATGAATGACCTTTTCTCTCATTTTTCTCCTTTAATAGAACTCTAAGTGACTTTTGAGTTATCCCCAAATCCAATGGCTGAAATAGCTTTAGATCTAGGACTGAGATTAAATGCTCTTTTAAATCTCACTTTCTATTTCTTAATTCACCCCACTTTAATAAGACCCACTTAGTCATTTATTTCCAAAGTCACTTTTCCTTTCTAATTTTACATTAACTTTATTAAAGTCACTTTAAAATTAGACTTTAGTAACTTTTTCACTTAAAGTCACTTTTAAATTAGATTTTACTTTATAACTTTATAAAGTCACTTTAGGAGAAAAATTAAATTCTTTTGGACACTTTTCCCTAGACAAAGATCAAAGCCTTAGGGAACCACCTGTCCTCCGGTAACCAAATTTCAACACAGACTTGGCTTCAGCTCAAGCGTGCTATGTCAAAGATAATTTTGCAAATGATCATGAATGAGCCAAATGAGTGCCGCTTGCTCTTTTTGTCAAAGAGCCTCCAAAATGCCCATGTGGGCCCAACTTGACTTTCCCCCACCATCTTCACTCCAATGAGAGCGTACTTCCTCATGTGGGTCGTAATTCTCCATGGGTGGCCCCCACGCTCCACTAAGGCCGCAATATTTACATCCAAATCTAATGTCTGGGCTTTCTTAAAGTCAAAAATATATGTGGGGCTTCTAAACCCACATTCCCTAAGTGCAAACATGAATTAAGACAAAAATTGCCAAAATTGATATTTTATTTAGCAATAATGCTAAGTGGGAATATCACAGTCCTCCCCGCCAAAACGTTGCTTGTCCTCAAGCAACTGTCGAACAAGCTCTCTCTCCATGTTGACCCAACTACCACTGCTAGCAATATCATGGTCCCAATTATGCCATTGAGCCACTTCGATCCCTTTGCTAACCTGTCATAAAGGAGTTCCCAATATGTCTCGCTCAATGTGAATCCCCCCTTGCTCCATGCGGAGACCCAAGGTGTACGGGTGTGAGGGTCCTCCCACCTCTTGTCAGAAGAAGAGCATCCTGGTGCTGCCAAACCCATGTTGACTACACAGGAATTTGTCTTGCCAGAAAATCGATCCTAGGTACCTCAAGAGGGAACTCCTGAAGATACAACCCAAGTCCCATAAAATATATACCTCGCCCTGGTGTGCCAATCACGACCACCTCTTGCCAGTCGTGTAGCCACCCAAGTGAGGTGCTATCCTGTCTCAACTGGTCTCTGGGAAGTGGATTCCCAGCTATCGAACGAAGTCCCAATGGCAGATCTGGGTGACCTCCCCTTGTGGGAGCACACTCTCTCCAATCTGTAACCTAACTGCTTAGCCTTATAGCTCTCGGGTCCCAAACTAATCTCAAAGTGAGTCCACCAAATGGATGCTGCCCCGACCTGGTCATAACTGCGACCCACTTGAGCTCCTGTAGAGTCATCCACTTTGTTAAGCCTCCGTTACACATCCAATAAGGGGAAACCCCACTGCGCGCAGGTCTATCCTGCCAGGGCACGTTGCCAAAGTTACCGTCTACCGATGCACGCCCGGTCTCCTGTCGAAACAATAGCAAGAAGGGCCTTCCTCACTCCGTAGTGTTCATCCTGATGGTCTGTGACTTGTCATCCGAAGGAGGATGCAATCCTGTCTCTGTCATCCCCATGATCTCCCCAAAACAAAGTGGTCCTCTAACCCAATGGATCCCTGGATCCCATAGCCAGGTTGGAGGCCTATCGCTCCCAATTCCTGCTGTTTGTCACTGAGTAGTGCTAATGACCACCAAACCCCGCACGTGCCAGTCATCCTACCATACTAGCGCAGTGCCCCAAGTCATCAACGACTCTCTAGGGGCCAAACTACTCTCCGTGCAATTGAAGCCCGATGGAAGACCTGTATGACCTTCCCTTGTAGAAACTTGCACATCCCTGAATCTGGCTGAACTGCTAAGCCTTGAGAGGCTAGGATCCCGTGCTGATCGTAAAATGAAACTGCCATGTTGACGCTGCAGCTCCCTAGTCATAACCGACGGTGCAACATGCTCATACTGGGTCCTCCCCTCCTGTATCTCTCAGCGACCATACATGCAATGACCAAAGCTATGCCCAACATGTGGGGACAAGTTAACACTACTCAAGTCTCGCACCCCATGGCTAGCCTCGATCCTATGTAACAACAGGGAATACCCGCCTCGCCATGTGGAGAAAGCCTCAGTGATCTCCCATGTGTTGACCCAAGAGTGGGCTAGATCTCTCTCCATCAGTGTCCTGCTCATCTCGAAGTGAAGTGATCCACTCGTCAACTGAAACCCTGGCTCCCCAGTTTACGGTTACATAACTATAACAACGACTATGATCCATCCGCGCCTCACCTCTGATCCCTATGGGTATAGGCTCCATATATCAAGGGACGATCTAGTGTATACCCCATGGCCCTGACCCTGCCTGGTCACACGATGAACCCTACCATCCCGTCTTCGGATGGTGTACCCAAAAATCGGCAAAAGCATACGTGCCCTCATGTAGTACAGGTCTATAGCGTGCCCCTGCAATGCTTCAAAATTCCCTACCGAAGGTGTGTCATATAAATCCCCCATAAACGTGCCCTCAAGGGGGGACTCGGGGGCAAAGCATATGCTACCTTTGCAATATACCATGTCATCCCTACGCCTCCACATTCCAACATGCACATACTTTGTTTGCCCCAATGAGAAAACTCCTCTCCTGTCCATGATACTTGTTAAAATTGGACAACTAGGTCCAAACTCCATGTTGTGATGCTCAGATGAAGATACCAATATTTTTATTGGGTTCCTCTTTCAGAGAGGTGTAAGATCGATATAAAATTGTTCTTAATCTGATGAGCGGAACATTTATTTTGAATTTATTTTTAATAATTTCAAATATGTGCAGGTCGGCCTTAAGGTTTTACACCCCCAGCAGATGTGTCACACACCTCAATGATGGATATATACAGTCAATGTTGGAGAGCAATTCACTCACTCACTCATCTCAGACATCTCCTCCTCTGATTGGATACGAGCATCTGAGAAGCAGTTCTCACGTGGGAAAAAGGACGAAGTTGTTGAAGCTGGAAAAAGGACGAAGTTGTTGAAGCTGGAAAAAGGACAAAATTTCTACAGTTAGGGTTTCTAGGAAAGTTTGTATAGCATTGACTTTGGTCAACGCATGGTCCGAATTGGCTGAAATTTGGTGGAGAGTTCGATTTTTGAAGGCCGTACTCATTGGCACAAAAATCGAGGTCAAAAGGTTGACCGAAGTTGGAGCTGTGTTGATTTTATTGCTGATGCCCTGCGTTGACTTTTCTGGACTGCGTTGACTTTTCTGGGGTTGACTTTGAGTTGACTGGGTGACTGATTTGAGGACTATTGTGACACATTCCGAGTTGGCCGACCAAGAAGACTGACCGCCGTAACGCACCAACACATTCTCCTGTTTCTGGTTGTCTTCTATAGATCCACTGGTATGTTCTATCAACATTTTACTTCACTGTTTATGTGATTGCTGTAATAAAAGTAAAGTTGCATCAAGCATAGAACATCTACATAAATTTAAATGGTATCAGAGCTGAGGTGAAGACAAGCCCTATTTGTAACAATCACCAGAAAGGATAATGGGTTCCACAAGCTATGGCTTCAAGGAGGAAGACAAATTGATTGGGAAGGATGACTTCCATGCTTGGAAAATGATATTGGATCTCAAATTGGAAGACCAAGATGTCATGGACTATGTGCAGGGTAAAATCCAAGAACCTCCATTCACTGCTACTGCTGCTGCCAAAACAAAGTACAAGAAGGGGGCGATCAAAGCAAAGCTGATGATCAGGGAATCCATTCATAAAAGGCTGGTGGCCTACATCTCTGAGTTGGGCACATCCAAAGAGATGTATGATAAATTGATCCTCATGTTCAAAGCCAACAATGCGAATCAAGTACTATTCTTCAAGAATCAATTGAAGAATCTGAAGAAAGGCAGGGATGAGTTTGTCCAATCACACTTTCTGAAGCTGACTGAAATCAGGAACAATCTGCTAGCTATTGGGGAGACAATAGCTGATCGAGAAATGGTTCTCACCGCACTTGGAGGGCTCTCATTTGAATGGCATGTGTTCAACACTACCATTCTAAATAATAATGTGATACCTGACTTTGACGAAGTACTATCAAGATGCGTTCAAGAAGAATCAAGAATGAAGGAGTATGGAAATGGAGGAAATGCTGCATATGCTGCTCACTCTAGAAAGAAGAACTCTGGTGGTCCGAAGAATAAGGGAAAAGCAGGGGCCCAAGGAAAGAAGGGAAAATGTTTCACTTGTCATAGGCCTGGTCACTATGCTAGAGAATGTCCTTTCAAGAAGGATTCTCCCAATAGTGATGACAACAACAACAACCGAAGGAATGGCAATCAAAGGAACAACAGGTTCAAGGGAAAAAGGAAGGCTTCCTCCGGCGGAAATGATCAACCTTTCAAAAGGTCAAGAAACTCCAGGTATGAGGAATCACATGTTGTTGATAAAAGAAATGAATACATTCTTGTATCTGCCCTCTCTGTTACATCCCCACCCGACACTATGGATGTTTGGTTGATAGATAGTGGTGCCTCAAGGCATATCACTGGGTTCAAGGAAGCACTTTCTGATATGATTGAGAAGGATACTAATCTGGAAATTATCCTTGGAGATAATGCCACATATCTCGTGAAAGGGACAGGGATTGTGACCCTCCACTTGTCTCAAGGTCAAGTCCTTCACTTGCAGGATGTACTCTATGTACCAAATTTGAAGAAGAACCTTGTGTCTATATCGGCCATGGAAGACAAAGGTTTCAATGTGGCATTCACTGATGGAAAGGTGCTCATGTGGAAGAAGAGCTTCAAGGAAGCTATCTCGATTGGGTTTAGATTTGATACACTCTACCAGGTTGGAGAAAGTCTGCTGGGAGCAATGACATGTGATGCTATTCGACAGACTGAACTATGGCACTGAAGGTTTGGACACCTTCACTACAAAGCCCTTCCCGAAGCAAGGAAGGTGGTGACAGGGATGCTCGAGTTTCCAAATAATCATGAAGGTGTATGTAAGGGTTGTGCTGAAGGAAAACATACAAGGGGACCTTTCCCCTCTAGTGTCACAAAGACATCTGATATCTTGGAATTGATCCATTCTGATCTATATGGTATGCTGCCTGTGACATCCTTGGGAGGATGTTCATATTATATGACGTTCATAGATGACTTCTCTCGCAAAACCTGGATATACTTCTTAAAGAAGAAGGATGAGGCTTTCATGTGGTTCCGTACATTCAAAGCCTTGGTGGAAAATATGACAGGGAAAAAGATCAAGATTTTGAGATCTGATAATGGCACTGAATATGAGTCAAATGAGTTCAAGGACTTTTGCAGAGAAGCTGGTATTAAGAGGGAGACCACAACTATCTATACTCCCGAACAAAATGGTGTTGCTGAACGAAAGAACCAGACCATTGTGGAAGCTGCCCATGCCATGCTATGTGACCAAGGTTTGCCGAAGTTTCTATGGGGAGAAGCTGCGAACACTGTCGTGTACATACAAAACCGATGCCCGCATTCCGCTCTAGAATCCAAAACTCCCGAAGAGGTTCTTTGGTAAGAAACCTGATGTCTCACATTTTAGAGTTTTTAGATGTACCGTCTACTTTCATGTGCCAAAAGAAAAGAGGAGCAAGTTGGATGCTTCTGGGAAGAAAGGAATGTTTGTGGGCTATAGTGAAACTTCGAAGGCCTATAGAGTTTATGTGCCTGGTCAAAAGGAAGTGGAGATATGCCACGATGTCACCTTTGACGAAGATTGGAGTGTAAAACTGAAGAGGCATGATCTTTGATCATGCCTTTTCAGTTAATAACCTAAGATAACTAAATCTAATTAATAAATAATAAAATATACATAACATTGCCCCCTTCTTAAGATGCTTTGTCCTCAAAGCATACGTAATGATGGGTGTTGCTAGTGAAACGCTTCAGACTCCCAAGATGCTTCTTCAATGGGCAAGTCCTTCCACTTGATTAAATATTCGGTAATAACACGAGAGCGCAGCTTCTTATCACGAGTAGATAGGATCCCCTCGGGCTCTAGAACGAGCTTGCCTTCATCATCCAAAATGGGAAGTGTTGTTTGGGGCAATTGATGGTTACCCAATGCCTTTTTTAAGCAGGACACATGGAAAACATTGTGAACACGATTGGTATCGGGAAGGCTTAACCCATAAGCGACTTGACTGATCTTTTTAATAATTTGATACGGACCATAAAACTTTGGAGCTAATTTATTTTTTCCTTTTTGTTTAAGGGACAACTGCTTGTATGGTTGAGGCTTGACAAACACCCAGTCTCCAACTTCAAATGATCTCTCAGTGCAATTACGGTCAACTTGTTGCTTCATACGATTCTGTGCAACACTCAAATTTTCTTTTAGAATTTGGACGACCTTTTGGTGTTCTTCTAGTTGATTTTTTACTGCTGGAAAATTAGTCCGAACTGAAGCAAAATCTTTCCACTTCGGAGGCTCATATCCATATAGAGCCTGGAACGGAGTCATTTTTGTCGATGTATGGTAAGTAGAATTATACCACCATTCAGCAAGATGCAACCATTGGACCCACTTATTTTGTTTCTCCGTAGCATAACACCGTAGGTAAGCTTCCAAACATTTATTAACAACCTCTGTTTGCCCATCTGTTTGAGGGTGATAAGCTGAGCTCATATTGAGGTAGGTTCCAACATGGTTGAACAATTCCTTCCAAAAGTTTCCTTTAAATTTGGCATCCCTATCACTAACAATAACCTTCGGAAAGCCGTGTAGTTTATAAATATGTTTGCAGAATATCTCTGCAATTTGCTTTGCAGAGTCTGTTTTTTTAATAGCGATAAAGTGAGCATACTTAGTGAGTCTATCTACTACAACGAAGATCTTATCCTTTCCATCCGATACAAGTAATCCTTCAATAAAATCCATCGATATTTCTTCCCACTTCTGAGCCGGAATATTTAAGGGATGAAGTAAGCCAGGTGTCATAATGTTTTCAGTTTTATTTCTTTGACACTTGTCACATTCTGCAACATATTTTTGAATATCGTGACTCATACCCTTCTAGAAAAATGACTGACGTGCATTGTAGTAGGTTTTGAAATATCCTACATGTCCCGATGACATGGAATCATGTGATTCCTCGAGTATTTTTGATATAAACTTGGATTTGGAGTTTAGATAAATTCTCCCTTTGTACCATAAGATATCGTTCTTCCATTCAAATTTTGAATTCCCTGGGAGATTGTTGATTATAGCCAACATGTCCGGATCTTTGGCATACTCACTTCTAATCTCATTAAGCCATTCAGGCACAACTGTTGAAACTGCAAGCAATGTTGTTTCCTCATCTTTTCTAGACAGGGCATCCGCTACTACATTGTCCTTTCCTTTCTTGTGTAATATCTCCATGTCAAAAGCGGCAATCTTCTCGATCCATTTTTGTTGTTCTTCAGAGAGTGTTTTTTGCTGAAGGAGACACTGAAGACTGTTATGATCAGTTCGGATGGAAAATTTACTTCCTAACAGATATTGTCTCCATTTGGCCAATGCATGCATAATTGCGAGCATTTCCTTACTGTATGTGGACTTGAGACGCTCACGTTTATTTAGTTTTCTGCTTTCAAAAGCAATAGGGTGCCCTTCTTGCATTAGTACTGCACCAATACCGAATCCCGAGGCATCACATTCAATGATAAATGGTTTAGAAAAGTCAGGAGTTGCCAATACTGGTGCATTAGCCATTACTTCCTTCAAATCTTCAAAACATTTCCCTGCTTCTTCATTCCATTTAAACGAATTTTTCTTTAAAAGATTTGTAAGAGGTGCAGATCGATGCGCATAATCTTTAATAAATCTTCGATAATATCCCGTTAATCCTAAAAAACCTCTGAGCTTGGATATGTTCACTGGTTTATTCCATTCCCTTATAGCCTTAATCTTAGAAGGATCCACTTTTACTCCTTCATGGGATATTAGGTGTCCCAGATATTCAACTTCTTCTTTTCCAAAGGTGCATTTGGATTTTTTTGCATAAAATTGATGGTCTTCTAGTAACGTGAGAACTTTATCAAGTGTTGCAAATGCTCCCTCCAAGTTTTACTATAAATCAAAATATCATCAAAAAATACTAGTACAAATTTCCTGAGATATGGACGAAATAACTCGTTCATAGTGGCTTGGAACGTAGCTGGTGCATTTGTTAACCCAAAGGGCATTACTTTAAATTCATAATGACCTTCATGTGTTTGAAATGCAGTTTTGGGTATATCTTCCAATCTAATTCGGATCTGGTAATAACCTGACCTTAAATCTAATTTAGAGAAATATTTTGCGCCATGGAGTTCATCCAACATTTCATCGATAAAGGGAATTGGAAACTTATTTTTAATGGTTATCTTATTTAATCCTCTATAGTCAATGCATAGCCGAAATGATCCGTCTTTTTTTCTTACCAATATAACTGGGGCAGCGTACGGACTCTTACTTTTTGAAATGACCCCACATTTTAAAAGGTCTTGGATTATCTTCTCAATTTCCGTTTTATGGTGATGTGGGTAGCGATAAGGTTTGATGTTAACAGGGTCTGATCCTGCCTTGACTTCTATTGTATGTTCAATTTCCCTATGACGAGGCATCTTCATTGGTAGATCTTGAAATACCTTTTCATGTTTCTGAACTAGTGCTTGTACCTCCTGAGATTCTTCGTGGTTGACTTTTGTAGATAACATCTCTAAATGACGACATTCGACTATATAAGCTGGTGCTCCCTTTCGGATCATCTTCATCATCTGAGATGATGATACGATTTGATTTTCTGGGGCTTGGAATCCAAACAACTTGTGCTTCCGTCCTTCCCACCTAAAGCTTATAAACTGCTTCTGATGGTTGGTCGAATAAGTACCCAAGGTTTGTAACCACTGAATTCCTAAGACCACATCTACTCCTCCGAGTGGTACGACATAGAATGGAGATTCTAAACTAAAGTCTTTAATCTGCAATTTGACTTTAAGGCATTTTCCTACCTATTCAATCTTCTTACCATCGGCCACCATTACCTTCATATTAGGCATGGGAAAAGTAAAGAGGTTGAGTCTTTTGGCCATGGTTGAATCTAGAAAATTGTGCGTGCTGCCAGTGTCTATGAGAACCATTACGTTGTTTTTCTTAATATGTCCCCTTAATTTTAGTGTCTGTGGTTGTGATATACCCGTCATGGCTGATAATGACACTTGCGGAGTGCTGTCATCATCTACTTCTGGGGAGAATTCCAGGGTATCTTCTATCCCTTCTATGTCTGAATCATCATTGTTAGAATCATTAGTTGCTTCACAGTTATATAGATTTCTTTCTTTCCCATTAGCACATCTGTGCTTAGGGTCCCATTTTTCGCCACAATGTTTGCATTTACCTTCCCTTATTCTTTGTGTTTCCAAGTTAGATTTGTCTCCTTCGCGAAGGCGTGGTGGAACATATTTCATGTTATCTTCTTTTGCAGATTGAGGAAACCGTCGCCTTGAATATACTTTTTCTGGTTTCGATATTCTTTCAAATTTCTTTTCAGCAGCTTTTGCTTTTTGCCTTGCTACTTCTACGGACGTAATTTCATGTAGTTCGAGCTCTTCTTGTATGTGGATTTTAAGTCCCGAGATGTAAGACTGGATTAGACGAGATTCCGACAATCCGGGTACTCGTGTTGCCAAGGTCTCCCATTCTCGCGTGTACTCATCCACATCTCCTTTTTGGCGTAATTTGATAAACGTTGAAAAGAACTTTTCTTCTTTTATGCCTTGAAACCTTTTGAAGAACGCATCCTTAAATTTCCTCCAACTGATAGCGAGCGTCGTCTTTTTCCACCACATGTACCAATTATATGCTTCTCCTTCCATTTTCATGGAAGCATGTTTAATTTTTTCATCATCACTAGTAATGTCATAAATCTCAAAATATTCTTCCGCTTTATTAAGCCATGCAACGCTATTCTTTTCATTACCATCAAATTTGGGTAGGTCGATCTTGGCTTTGCGCTGATATGCTAATGGTCGAACAAGAAGGGGATATTGATTAGCGAATGCATTCCAGAGTTGCTTATTTTGAAAATCTGCATTACTGTCTTCTTGATGATGTGGGGAATCGGTTTTTTCCTGATGCTCTTCGGAGTTCCCTGAATCTGCGGAATTGTTTTGTTGATTTTGTTCCCTGTTAGGAGATATTGGGGATTGTGTCTGACTTAACTTATCTATCTTATCATTTAGCTTACTGAAGAGTTTTGTCATATTGTTCATTACTTCGCCATGCTCTGTCATCTTGTTCATTGCTTCGTTAAGCTTTTCTGTGGCCTCGTGATGATTTAGCCACATTTGTCTTTCTATTTGATTTGTTGTATCATGAACCTTTTTGATGTCGTTGGAATGCCCTGCAACTGTACCTTCCAGATCGACTAATCGCCTTCCGAATTCTTCGGAATTATTATTAATTTGTTTTTCAAGATCTCCCAATTTCTTCTGGAATTCCGCCATCGACATTGACGACGACATCGAGCATCTATGAGGTGGGGAATATCTTTCTGCCAGTTTCTCCTCTTTTTTTTTTTTTTGAATTAATTAATTAATTTTTTTTTTTTTTTTGAATTAATTAAGTAATTAATAATAATTTTTTTTAAAAACTATATAATTATTATATATATGTAATTTTTAATTTTTAATTATATAATATATATAATTTAATTATATAATTATTATATATATATATATAATTATTTAAATGGAAATTATATAATATATAAATAAACTATATAATTATAATATATATATATATATATAATGATCAATTAAATTATATAATATATATTTTATATATAATAAATAAAAAAAAATCGTGTTTTTTTTAAAATGTGCTGTTCGGTTTAAATGACACACTGTTTCATAATTTTAACCGGCACCGGCTCACGATTTGCACGTAATTTTTATTTGCTCCCGCGGTCAAAACGCCACCGCCGTCTTTTCTCTGTCGTGGCCGCTGACTATTCGTCTGCTTAACTTGTTACCAACGATCATACACCGTTCGATTTCTCTGTGTTTTTTTTTCACGAATTTAAAAACTGGACGGTGGGTGTGTGACGTAGAGGAGAGGGAGAAGGTCTGGGCGGAGGGGAGAATGTGAAACCCCGGATGAATGGTATGCGCTGGTTTGGGCGTATTCTGATATGGGACTCGTTACGGGTTAATTATTCCAGGAACGAATGATATAACCTGTCGTGTATCCACCGGAAAGGGGATTCGAGAGAGGCCGAAGGCTGTGAGGCGGGGGTAATTGGGTTGTAAATAATTTTATTTTTATTTTTATGTGTTTTATTTTTTTGTACGTGGGGGAGTTGGGAAGTGTAAAGGAATTGACGTGAGAGGTGTATGGGTAATTGCAGAATCTAAAATTCCAATGTTTCTTTGTAATCCGAGCTGTCACTGTTCAGAAGAGCTACAGATCTCACAGAAAAAATTCCTGAAATTTCCTTCGAGATTCTTTAACCTGTTGATCACACAGATCCAGAAGAGCGATGGCTCCGATACCAATGGAGTGTAAAACTCTGGTAAACTTGATAAATATATATTATTAATGATGAAGATAAGAGATGATTACAATGAGGGATCGCCTAGGCTTTAAATATAGCCTCAAGGTGTCCCTTGGCGAAGAGGCATGATCTTTGATCATGCCTTTTCAGTTAATAACCTAAGATAACTAAATCTAATTAATAAATAATAAAATATACATAACAAAGATACTTCCCTGAGGAAAGTAGTCAGTCTTCCAAGATCTGAGAAAGATAATGAAGCAAGCCCTGGAAATCAAGAGGAACCGAAGGATGAAACGATGCATGATGTTGAAGGACCAATGGATCCGATTGATCCACCTCCTTCATTGGGAAAGAGACCATCATGGCTCAGGGACACTCTCGAGGATGCTGAGGGACATGCTGCCCCAAGGGGGACATTCCGTGAAAGCAAGAAGCCGAATAGATACCAAGGGTATCTAGCAGCCATGAGTACTATTGTACAATCCGAGCCTGGATTCTTTGAGGAAGCCGTAAAGCATCAAGTCTGGAAGGATGCTATGCACGAAGAGTATGAGTCCATTATGAAGAATGATGTCTGGGATGTGGTTCCAAGACCAAAGGACAAAGCAGTTGTCACCTTGAAATGGCTCTACAAGATCAAGCATGGATCTGATGGAAGTGCTAAAAGGTTCAAGGCAAGATTCGTTGCCCGTGGCTTCTCTCAAAAGGAAGGCATAGATTATGATGACATATTTGCACCTGTGGCCTGATATACCACCATTCGATCTATTATAGCCCTTGCTGCTATGCAAGGATGGAGTCTTCATCAGATGGATGTGAAGACCGCATTTCTGCATGGTGCGATAAAGGAAGAGGTATATGTGGAGCAACCTTTGGGGTTCGAAGTCCAGGATCAGGATACCCATGTCTGCAGGTTGAAGAAGGCCCTCTATGGGCTGAAGCAAGCACCTAGAGCTTGGTACGAGAGGATAGATAGCTACTTGATGAAGCTGGGCTTCAGTCGAAGTAATGCTGATCCGAACCTTTACTTCAAGGTTGTCAAAGGAAAGCGTCTCATCCTGGTGCTGTATGTGGATGACCTCTTCCTGACAGGTGCTGACCCTCTCATTCATTAGTGCAAGAGGGAGCTCGCTGCTGAGTTCGGGATGAAGGACCTAGGCCTGGAGGTCTGGCAGAGACCTGGCGAGATTTTCCTTTCTCAAGGAAAATACATTGTGAAGCTTCTGGAAAGATTTGGTATGGTGGACTGCAAGTCCGTGTCAACACCAATGGAACCAGCGCTGCTGGGCCTGTATTGTCAAATCCTACTGAGTATCGTCAACTTGTAGGGGCCCTGATGTTCTTAGTGAACACCCGTCCAGATATTTGTTTTGCAGTGAACACTTTGAGTCAACAGATGGTTGAACCTCATCACTTTCACTAGGTTGGTGCCAGGAATCTTCTGAGATACCTTCGAGGCACGATAAACCATGGGCTGAGATACACTACCGGGAGCGTGACACTCCTTGGATATATTGATGTCGATTGGGCTGGCAGTGTGGTGGATCGTAAGAGCACATCAGGATGCTGCTTCAATCTTGGTTCTGCTTCGATCTTGTGGATGAGCAGGAAGCAGAAGTCGGTGGCTTTGAGCACCGCCGAGGCCGAATACATTGCAGCAAGTATGGCCTGTTGTGAAGCAGTTTGGTTGCGAAAGCTCTTTAGTGAGCTGTTTGGACATGTGCTAGATACCACCGTGATACTCTGTGATAACCATAGTGGGATTCGCTTGTCCGAGAATCCAATGTTCCACGATCGATCCAAGCATATTGATATCAGGTACCACTATATCCGGGATATGGTATAGCAAGGCACCGTAAGGCTCGATATTGGAATTGATGAGCAGATCGCAGATATTCTCACAAAGCCCCTAGGGAAGGTCAAGTTCCTAACCTTTCCGTGAGAGTCTTGGTATCGTGGAATGACCCTATGATGTGGGCCCTGTTGGACGATGAACTCTGGGAGCTCTGGGGGGCTTTGGGGATAGCTTCTCGGAGCTATAAGCACTCAGAGGGCTAGGCTTGTTGAACCTTGTAGTGCTTCTGCCCCATCGTTATGATGTTTGAGTTGGTTCACCTCTCATTATCTGTGCCCCGTATGCATCCTACCCATTGAGTTCAGGGCTCATGGGAAGTACCTCACATTTGTCCAATGAGGTGGGAAAAGCTAGAGACTAGTAGCAAAGACTGATGGACGCATCAGAGATTGTCGTACTCTCTATCTAGGATGGCACAGTCCAAGCACTTGATCTGGGATCAAGTATAGTGAGGTTTCGGACCTCCAACTGACTTCGGGTCAGGTAAACCAACTTCGGGTTGGTATGAGACTCTTTGAGTCTGATAGAGGTTTCGGATCTTTGGGCTGAATCTGTCAGCTGGGGGATGATGTCTTTGTACCTGACCCACTTCTGTTCTGAAATAAAGAGGCCGGCAAAGCAAGTTACCGCAGGATGACGCACGATGTTTGTTTGCACAGGTGGATGGAGTTCTCCCTAGTTGAGAGGGAGTGTTAAAATTGGACAACTAGGTCCAAACTCCATGTTGTGATGCTGAGATGAAGATACCAATATTTTTATTGGGTTCCTCTTTCGGAGAGGTGTAAGATCGATATAAAATTGATCTTAATCTGATGAGCGAAACATTTATTTTGAATTTATTTTTAATAATTTCAAATATGTGCAGGTCGGCCTTAAGGTTTTACACCCCCAGCAGATGTGTCACACACCTCAATGATGGATATATATACAGTGAACGTTGGAGAGCAATTCACTCACTCACTCATCTCAGACATCTCCTCCTCTGATTGGATACGAGCATCTGAGAAGCAGTTCTCACGTGGGAAAAAGGAAGAAGTTGCTGAAGCTGGAAAAAGGATGAAATTTCTGCAGTTAGGGTTTCTAGGAAAGTTTGACCAACGTTGACTTTGGTCAACGCATGGTCCAAATTGGCTGAAATTTGCTGGAGTGTTCGATTTTTGAAGGCCGTACTCATTGGCACAAAAATCGAGGTCAAAAGGTTGACCAAAGTTGGAGCTGTGTTGACTTTATTGCTGCTGCCTTGCGTTGACTTTTCTGGATTGCGTTGACTTTTCTGGGGTTGACTTTGAGTTGACTGGGTGACTGATTTGAGGACTGTTGTGACACATTCCGGGTTGGCCGACCAAGAAGACTTTGCTGGTTGAAGCATCCTGTTGACCGCCGTAACGCACCAACACATTCTCCTGTTTCTGGTTTGTCTTCTATAGATCCACTGGTATGTTCTATCAGCATTTTACTTAACTGTTTATGTGATTGCTGTAATAAAAGTAAAGTTGCATCAAGCATAGAACATCTACATAAATTTACAATACTCCAGGTCACATCCATTCGCCTCAGGTAAGTCTCTCGCACCCTATTGCTTGTGATAGGAGGATCAAGGGGACAAAAACCCGTTCCCCTGTGACTATATGCAAGTTCCTATGGATATACTCAAGAGGAGCTCATTGTTGCATATCTCTAAACACCACAAAATGCCATGGCCCAAGGCTGAGTCAGTGTGCAACAACCTGCATCCTGTCAGTGTCGCCATCTCTACCACCACACCTCCATAACCTCGAATGGGTGGGCCTCCCCTCTTGATCCTCTCAGAGAGGCCTAACATGCAAACCTACCTATGTGCCAGTGGCGGTGTCACTAAGGTGTTGCTGCTTGGTGTCCATTGCACCCCACATATCCGTAGGAAAGCCTCATCCCTGTACAATGCTCTGTCTAGTGGCCCGTCGATGCCACCTCCTCCGATTAGCCCTTGCAAGAGTATGCTGATCATCCAGCAACTCCACGCCTGATCCATATGCCAGGACAACTCACAGAGTCCACCTGCTCCCCTGTTGATCCAACTAGGCACCACTGTTGCTTGGAACTCTGATAGAAAATTGTCGCTGTGTGTGCCCTCAATCCACGAATCCAGTGCACAACTACTACCATCGCCGACTAGCTCCATGATGTGATGGGGAATCCCACCTGGGTCCCAAAAATAGCTTAGCCCTCAAGCCCCTTCGATAACCCATGACCCTTGCCGAACTATGGCCATGGATACATCCTGACACCTAACCTGCTCCATCGGGTAGCAACTAAATACCTCTTGCCATCCAATCCCAAAGGAGGGATTGAATGTACAATCTTCTGTGGAAGGAACCAGCCCTCTAGGCTGATGCGATGGCATACTCAACTCATGTCGCCCAATCCTGCTAACTTGGTCATCCCCTCTGGTATTTCTAGAGAACCCTGCCTCTCTCAGTCCAATGTGTAGGGGTGGGCTAATAACGCTATAGACCCTGTTAGTGTGCCTCTGAAGCGAACTGTGTTGAAATCCCGACGCGTGTTCTCTAGGCTGCCCCTCATCAATGGCTAGCCCAATGGATGGCTGCACATCCTCCTCCATCATGGGCTCAACATTAGCCTCCAACTTTTCCTCGATAGACAACCAAACATGCAAGACATGTTCATTAGTCAGCTGCACGTGGCTATCGTTTCGAAGCTCTGTCGTAGACCTAGATGCCTCATCAATGGATACCTGAACAACGGATGTGTGCTCAGCTGTCTCCACCAATCTGTCTATTGGGGCTACCAAAGGAAACTCCAACAGGGGTGACTCCTGCGTCACACTAGGTGTATCCTCGTGCTCCTCCTGCGTGCCATTAACCTCATGCTCAATTGGTTGGAACGTATCTAGATGAACTCCCTCTTCCATGGGTATGTTCTCTCTCATCTAGTCACTACCTCCGCCTCCCATCTTTGTCTCTGCAGTATTGATACTAGCATTTCGTTCAATAATCATGCTCCTCTTATTTTCTTCATTTCCAAGTCGACAACTACTTTCCATTCTTGATGACCTTGCTGACACCACTCTTCGAGTAGCCCCTCTAGTCTCTCAAGGTTCCTAGTAACATTTTCAAATTTCTCCTGCTAAGACATTTTTGTGCACAAGTTCAATCTGGAGAATAATGTGGGACTATTGTTTTAGCCTATGGAATTCTAGTCCACAATAACACTTGAGCATTTGCGTGATTTAGACCCACAACTAGCCAAAATCATGCTCTGATACCACTGTAATATTCCTAGGGAATTTTCACAGTAAATAACAAAGCATGCATAAACATAAAAACCATGAAAAATAAGCACACAAATCAAACCATGAAATTGCATCAAACACTGTGCTGCTGAGCCATTTTATTAATAAATCAGCGAGTACAATATGGTGCTGGAAATAATGCACTTGGGCTTGCACAAGGCATGCTAGCAAAGCCCAAGTGAAAGATATGAGGCCCCTTGTTGGGCCAGAATTGTAATCTACGGATAAATTACGCTTCCCTAGACTGGTGCTAGTCTAGAACAACAGGTGAAAGACTATACGACTATTTCTCCTAACTCAGAACAGATACACAGAGAGGATTGGAGGCTTACTTGTTCAGTCGCTTCCAAATGACTCCTTCTATCGCTTCCACTACAACTTCAAATTCAAGCGGTTTGTGAGCTGAATGCTTCCTGCAAGAAAGAACACTGAAATAGCAGAAGATGCAATAATATAGATATCTATTCAAGCTAGTTAGCTAAATCAGTAAAGCATAAACCATATACATCAACCAAGATCTTGCAATATGGAAAATCAAAGCCAATACAGATGCATATAGGGAAAAATAAGCAGTACTCTTTATTGATGGTAGAAGGAGAGGTTACAACCTAGTGTCTGATTTGAAGTGACCTTCCAGCAAAGTTCCCAAGCCTCATCACAGTATAAATCTCTCCAGCAGTAGCTTCACAAATCAAGCTCTCAATTGAAAATTCTCCAGCATTTCTCTACTCAAATTCTTCCACTCAAGCACTTAGATCTGTGCTCAATTTATAGATGAAGTGTAGGTTGTTTTGCAACCAATAACTTTCCAAAAATAGGCAAGACATGTTTCCAGTCATGTAGATGTCAAATGGACACTTGGATCCGAAGCTTGACACATGTGAACTCTTCTAGAAGGCACTGGCCAAGTGGAGATTCCGGAATAATGAGAATTTCGCTCCCAATGTGACCAACGCACCTTTGAATGTCGGGAAGTGCTTTCCAGAGCAGCCTTGCATGGGGCTATCTGCATATGCAACGCACTTAGGCCCCTTAGAGCCTGTGTTGGTGAGCTCTCATATGTTATATAATAAGCTTCAAACCATGGAAACCTTTGCTTGATGAAAGTCTTGCTTGATTTATCTTGTTTCTTGTCTTAGGGCATATAGCAACTGAAATGACAAGGAATGATGGACCCTTGATCATCGGTCCTGGAGATGATGCCCAGTTAACCAGGTCATTGGGAATGGCGCCCAAATTGACCTATAACACCCCTCTCCGATCTGCTGTTGCTATCTACTGAATACTGCGCTGAAAATGCCCAAAAATATGCTGTTGACTGTAAGGAATTGCTGCTATGGCCTCCTCTGATGCTCAAAATATTTTGGGAAATTAACCCTGGGCTCTCCACCAATAACCCCCAAAAACCGAAGAAGGAAATTGCCAAAGGTTGACCTCGGAATTTCCGCCCAATTTCCCCCTAGTTCCATTAGCTGTTGGCTGAGTTGGAATTCTCGTTGGACTCCTCAGATCTGCCCAAAAAATTCTGCCAAATTAATTCCGACTTCTCCACCAAATCCCCAAAATAACCCACGAAGGAATTGGCCAATGGTTGACCTTGGAAATTCGACCCTCTTTTCCCTCAATGGCTCTACTGTTGGGTAATTCAACCCACCTGTAAATCCTGCTGCAAAGAGTCCCAAAAATGACTGCAATCTCCCTCAAAACAGTTCCCAAGACTCCTCCTCAAGTTTCTGGTCCAAACTCCCTTCTTTCCTCAACAACTGAGTGTGGCTCCTCCAAGGATTGCGCAGTCACTGCGCTGCTACTGCTGAACCCCTCCACAAACTCGAGTTCCTTGTTGGTGGTACGAAATGGAATTGGTAGGACTTTCTCCTTGGGCTGGCACTCGAAGTCCACCGTAGCAAGGGTTGAGGTTTCCGCTCGGAAATACTCGTGTGCTAAACAACACTTGCAGACTTGGCTTCAACTCAAGCGTGCTATGTCAAAGACAATTTTGCAAATGATCATGAATGAGCCAAATGAGTGCCTCTTGCTCTTTTTGTCAAAGAGGCTCCAAAATGCCCATGTGGGCCTAGCTTGACTTTCCCCCACCGACTTTGCCCCAATGAGAGCGTACTTCGTCATGTGGGCCGTAATTCTCCATGGGTGGCCCCCACGCTCCACTAAGGCCGCAATATTTCCCTCCAACTTTAATGTCTGGGCTTTCTTAAAGTCAAAAATACATGTGGGGCTTCTAAACCCACATTCCCTAAGTGCAAACATGAATTAAGACAAAATTTGTCAAAATTGATATTTCACTTAGCAATAATGCTAAGTGGGAATATCACATTCCTTTGCACATTTCTTTGTGATTGTCATACTGGCGTTTTTGTTGCAGCATGTGTTGAGTTTTCTAGGGCACACAAGCTCGAAAAATCATTTCCTTCAACAGGTAACTGCTGTTAATTTTAGGGCTAATTTGATCACTGCTGTAGATAATTGCATTCTTTGAACTTTTTCAACATTTTCATATAATATTCACCCCATAACATCATATCATCAATAGCAATTATGTAGAGAGACAATAACATCAACAATGCAACGGAACAATAAGGAACAACTAAAGAAAAACATACACGATAGAGACACCAGGAATTTTTGGGTCGGAGACCCGGGAAAAACCCCACAAGGGGGAAAACCCATAAATCAATTCTTCTTCTTCTATTAGTATTAATTATACAAAATACAATAAGAATGAGACATATGTCTTTTATCATCAATCACAATAGGCCTCATAGGGCCATCCCAGCAGCAGACAAGTATAGAAGAATCATAGGGCCATCCCATCAATCACTATCGCAAGTGTCACATCATTGCCATAAATAAGGATAAGAATCATAGCCATACTCTGCGATACATCTGGACAAGTATGATTACCAAATACTATCATATCACTGATAGCAGAACGTTGCCATTCATCAATGTCGCATTACTACCATATCTGTATCACTGTCATAATGCCTGTCATCCATTACTATCATACTATCCAATAGAAACTCAACCATCCATCACTGTCATTTGCCCATCACTGTCATATAGCACTGTCATACATTATTACGTCACTGTCAAAGAACAAGGTCACTGTTATACAAGTTCACTGCCATCTCAAACAAAGTCATAGCCATAACAAATAAGGTCACTGCCAATCCAACAAGGTCACTACCATAAATAAGGTCACTGCCAATCCAAGAGAGTCACTGTCATAACAAATAAGGTCACCGCCAATCCAACAAGGTCACTGCCATAACAAATAAGGACACAACCATATCAAGGGGTACTCCGTCATATATTATTATCACAGCCATACTGTCATCACAAGTCTTACTATTATTCATCAAGTCTTACTATCATTCATCAAGTCTTACAACCATTCATTACGATCATATATAACAAGTCTCTGCCATATAAGAATACATACCTCTGCCACATATCACTTACTTTCAAACACGGTCAATGTACCTTGGCTTAAACACATTGATCCTGTGCACACATGACATTTCGGCCCTGGTTAGGGCTTCATGAGATTACTTCGTTAGTCTTGATTTGGGCCTCAAATCTTCCACAAACAGTTGCGCTATCTTGGAAATAATCTTGGCTTTGCATCGACTATCCATTAGCCTTATGATCCTCCCAAGACATATGTTTACAACCCTCTGATCTAGTGCTTCTGATGCTCGGCCCTTCTTCCAACATACAATACAAACCACAGAAAATAACCACAAAGATGAATGATAATAGGCCGCAGAAGATAGATGATACTAGGCCGCAGAGATAGAAGATACTAGGTTGCAGAGACAGAAAATACTAGGCCGTAGAGATAGAAGATACTAGGCCGCAGAGATAGCTGCCCCTGAGCCCCAGAGATAGAATCCATTAGGCCGCAAAGATAGATGCCACTGAGCTGCAGTGATAAAAGGACACATCCTTTGGGGGCAGGCCGACTTATGAAAGCATGGAAAACTTAAATTCAAATTCGCTTTCAATAATATTTAAATATATTTCTCTTAATGATTGCTTGCCCAAATTTTGCGCTACGTTAATAATAATGAGAGGTGTTGTCGCCCGAATTGTAAACCCAATACGACAACGCTTAGGGCAGGGGATGTCACTCTGATCCCTGCCCTCTCTGTTTAAGCTATCTCCTAGGCAAGCTAAGGGGGGTAGTCCCTACAGGTGAAGGATGAAGGGGAAACTTGTTGGGAACCAACAAGTTCTAGGATATGCACCCAATTATCTTGATAAACTTGATTAGAATTAGGTGGCAAGTTTAATTAATGAGTAATGTGAGATGTATTTGATTAGATTATTTATGAGACACTTAAGATTGAACAAAGAGACCAGTGCCTTACAACAATGCCCAATAAAATTATGAACTTGCACAACTAATGGAGATCATTCAAGTCACAAGATAACCAGTGCTGCAAGGAAAAGTTAGCTTGATAATTAGAAAAATGAGCAACAAAGGAAGATTGCAGTGACTTGCAATTTTGGAATTAAACTCACGATTCCAATTACCAATGGATGTAATGCAAGATGAGCCAATTAGAGATGCCTTAAAGAGATGCAAACTAAAAAGTGCTCCAATGATATCCAGTTACCTCTTGTGAATCAAAATTACAAGACTCAATTATGAGAGACACTTCAATGTAAATAACAATACTTTATCACTTGTATGTGCCTATCAGATTAGCAAATTGGATCAAGAGAAGATTACAAGATTTCTTAAGCACAATAAAATGAGCACAAAGAGATAAGAGCAATGAGATTGCTAACATTGCAACAAGAGAAAAGAAATGCTAGTATGAGAGATGCAGTGAAGAAATGAGAGAGAGGTTAGTAATCAACAGGTTTATCCCTGTTTGGACAAGAGCCAATATCAATGCCAAAATCTGATGAGTGCCAAATGCCAATCAATCACAAGTTTGCTTCTTCGAATGCCAATAACGGCATGAACAACCACTTCAAAAGTGCACTAAAACTTCTTCCAACAAAGATGAGCTGCTGTTGCCTTTCTACCAATATATGACAGTACACCAAATATCAGCCCTCAACTCTGCAATGATGAAGACAATCAACTGTAGCTAAAAATGCAAGATTAGTCTCTATTAATCATCAAATGCAAGGAACACTGTCAAATACTCAAAGGTACTGTAAAAATGCCACTGAGATGCCTCTGTTAGTCCATATACATCAGCTCACTGGTCACTATGAAAACAGTCCCAAGAATCACTTGCAAATGAGCTAAAACAAGAATGATTAAGCCCTTAATTAGTATACAATGTTTCCTTAGTCTTTTAGGCTCAACAAGACTTAGATTTAGGGCTGTATCTTAGAGATTAGGTCACTGTAACTTTTATATCAGACCGCTGAATATTTGTAGCAGACCTTAGGACAGTCACCAATGAGAGAACATAAAAACTAGAACAATGATTCAGCCTTTAAAATCAATATATGATGACACTTAAATTATTTAGGCTTATTTAGGACCTAGTTTAGGCTTAGATCTTAGTGATTTTATGCTCTGCTATTTTACATCAGATCTGGAAATGCTTATGACAGTAAAAAGAGAACGAGGGCCAGAGAGGATCAAACCCTCGAGGCCTTCTTCCAAGAATGAGTGTGCCAAGTCAATACACCAGAGGGACTTATCACCTCTCCACACACCTGCAAACACCCATGATTAGCCTTCAAACCCCAATATAATGATAGATCAGACCTTTGAATGTATGCGGCTAGGCCTAGAGGTCCTTGGATGATATAGCAGTGAGATAAATAGCCCTTGTAATCCCCTTTTCAAAATGAATACAAGCCCCTGCGTTAGGGCTTAAAGCCTCTTTCAAAAAGAGTCCGTGTTAAGGTCTCAAAAGCCCAAAGAGAGCTGCGGCTAGGGCTTTCAGGGCTCCTAGGCCTGCGCCTTGGTTTTAAGGCCAATTTGGGCCTGCAGCCAGGGTTGCTTGACAAGATGAGTCTTGCCGCTGAAGTTCCCAGGCAAACCCCTGTGGTTGCCTCAACAGAGCTAGAGACCAGTCTTTTCGGCCCTGTCAAAGATTATCCATGTTGCTGCAACATAAACCAAGATTAGATTTGATGTCAAACAGGAAGAGATTAATCACAAAAATGATGACAAATAATTTTAATGGTAAGTTGCTATACAAAACCTTGATTTGTAATTAAATTGGTCACTGTAGGGCTCGCGGCCCTCAAAACAAAGGCTGAATGTTGAGACAGAGAGGGGCCCAAAACCTACCCTTTTAGGATGGGTGAGGGCTAGGGCCTTCAGAAAATGGGTTTCTTCCCTGATTTAAAAATAATCAACCTGCAAAAATGGGCTAAAAAACCCTAGACGTCTCATAGGAAAAAAAAATAAAAATCCTAAATGGCTATATATACAATGAGAAATAATTACAGGGGTTAGTGTAAAATTATTTACAAATTTATTTACAGAGTATTCACAAATAAAATTACAAGCTCTAATTGGCAAATAAATACTTTTAGCCTAAGTATAATTTTTGAAAATAATTGATAGAAATAATTTTTATTTAATGTACAAGCCAATACCCTACAACATAAATTGTTAGATAAGCCCGAAGTCCAAACAAGATGTGGTCACCTCATAGTCCATGAACTTGGGTTTTGGTCAAGGGCTAAATCACTTGAAGATCTCTACACACTCGAAAGATAGATTATTAGTTTCAAATGGGTTCGATTCACACAAAGACACTAGAGATCTAGAGATACCTGTTAGATCTGCCAACTTCAATGTGTTTACTCTAGCCCAATACGTAAAGCAAGATACTTGTGCTAATAAATAATCCAACCATTGACTATGAAACAATAATCTTCAGTTAAAGAACAAAATTAGAGCATTAAATCCATTCAACACATACCATGAATCATCAAGAGAGAGACAGTTTGAATTGAAACCCCAAAGACTTTTTATTAATGCAGAAAAAATTCCAACAGAGCTTAGCTCAGTACATCGAATAATTTTCTGATGAGTACATCATAACATAAGGAACTCAATAGCCTCCTTATAAAGATAATGAGAGGATCAAACCCCTCCAAGTGGAAAATAACGGCAAGTTTCATTGATCCTTGCCAAAATAATCTGATCCGTCGATCTGGAGGAGGAATTTGAATTTTCTAGTAAACCCCTGTTTTTCTTGGTCCAAAAATAATATTTTGAACTTTCAACTTCAAAATTCCTTTTGACTTAACCACCATGGTCAAGAGGGTCAATTTTTCTTAAAAAAATTGATTTTTCCCTTGATGGATGACCCTAGAAAATTAACTTCTTTTGGACCCACAATTTTTTGAGGGAATTTTGATAATTTTCCATTTGGAGAGAACTTAATTTCTCTCCAATTAATTTTTGATACAATTTAATTAATTTTTTGGCTAATTATTTTATTTTATTTTTTCCAGAAAAATTAATTAAAAGACTCTAAAGGGGAATTACACATTTTCCACCCTCAAAGTGGGTCTAAAAAATATTTTGGTACTGTTGTTCTAATTATGAGGAACCTTTCACCAAAAATATTTACTAGACACATTTTTTTACATCAAGATTTTACAATTTTCAACCCTTAGAATGGGAAACTTTCAATAGACACAAACCCCTTAGGACTCAACCAAATTTTGCGACTCGAGACACATGATCTAGTATGATAAAAATATATCGACTCGATAACACTAGGACTCACCTAAGACCTTGTCAATGAGTTCCACGCTAGCTATGGGGTATATCTGGGAGAAAAACTCTGCCAATTATCTGTGTTTACAATCACAAATAATTTGGTGAGGTTAAAAGCTCCCTAGAGTGAAACCCTTTGAGAAGAATCATAGGCTTACCTAGGTGTTGTTACATGGCTTCATAGTCATACTAGAATCATTTTTACAATATAATAGCAAAATTTGGGATTACATTGACAAACTGGAAGCTTCATGATGATAATGACTTTGAAAAAATTTATCCCTCTGAAAGGTATTATGCTTCTTGTAATAGTTGACACGTGTGGTCAACAAGAGGAGTGCCCAACACATGAATAATAATAATTCTCTTATCAATTTGAATTCTCCTTTGGGGTGAGATGGACTTCTCTTGGGGTGGTTGGGTTTCTATGGGAAATTCGTCCCATAGTTGCCCCAATTTTCAACACTCCCTCTCAACTAGGGAGGAATTCCCATTTGCATCATAAGTCTCACCTTAGATGTACATGTCTACTGTATCATGTCTCATCTCGTCTCATCTCATATCATCTCGTCTCAAAGAGTAATCCACAACCGACAGTAGAGGAGATCGATTTACCACAAGGGTAAAGATCCTCCAAACCCTACTAGTCTCTAGGTCATGTTCCATGACCTTCACCTCAGCTGAACAATGATGTCTCGATCTAAAGAAGAAGAAGAATGATCCACTCGGTCAAGTCCTGGACTTGGCAATAAGGGGAGATACCCAACTTGCCACAGGTGGCAAGGATCACACACGCCTACAATGACAATAGGAGAGATACAACTTACCACAAGGGATAAGGATCACACACACCTATTGTCTGCTGATATTCCCACCTTGATCCTCGAGAATCAAGTGGTAGAACACCTGCATCCTATTATCAATTTTTAGGTCTTAATTGTTCTCTATTGTAGATAATTAGATTTTCAAACATTTTCATCATTTTCTTGTAACATTCGCCCCATAACATCATAACATCATAACATCATTAGCAATTATGTAGAGAGAACAATAAACATCAACAATGTAGTGGAACAATAAACAACATAAGAAAAACATGCACAAATAGAGACACCATAATTTAGGTCAGAGACCAGAGCAAAACCCCACAAGGGGGAAAACCCAACCAAATTCTTCTTCTATTAGATATTCATCAAATATTCAACTGAGATACAAAGTACAATGATCATGATACATAAGTCTTTTATCATCTATTTCATTAGGCCACCTAGGGCCAATCCTAAATCATACAGGATCCTCAAGAGATGGCAGCTGCCAAGACAAACAAGGAGGCACTTAGACTGCCTTCAGATCTCTGTAAGTAGCATAGATCTCTGTCTTAGAGAATAGCACCAGTAATACTACCGCACATCACACTTGTCATGAGCCATGAATCACTGTCATACACTACCATACATCACACTAAAATCACTGCCACACAATACTATCATAGAGCATACTGCCATACATACTGTCACATCTGACATAGAGGCACTGCCACACTTCACTGTCCTAGAGGCACTGATACAACTATCACAAATGCATTATCACAACTGTCACATCACAACAATAGATCACATTATTGTCATCGTCATAGGCACTAAAGTCATTGTCATTAACCACCATCATAGCAACAAGTGTCCAAGGCACAAATGTCACTTAAATTAAGGACCATTGTTACTTATCTTAGTAAGGATATATTTCTGAACAAGGATCACTGTCACATCTTACTGAGCCATAATTATTGCCGTCATTGTCATGCTATATATTACTGTCATAATGACAAGAACCATAGCCAAGACATCACTGGCCAGGGCACATAAAATACTTACTCAAGAAGGGCTCTTTCTAACTCTCCTACAAACTGTGCACAAGCCATACAAGTTTGACCAATAACATTGTCCAACAGGACTTACTCACCTTACAAAATATTAAGCATAGAAAGTTAACATACCTCTGATCTTGAACGTTTGTTTATGTCCTTAAAATACCCACAACCTATGAATTTAGCTTTGAAGATGCAACCCTATGATTAGGGCTTTCTGTCACTGACGTATCTGTGAAAATTTCTGAATATTACTTATGCAGAAACCCTACTATTAAATCTGGTTATACTTCTCCTACATGATCAAGTTATTAATCTGAAGTATTCAGCATTAACATTGAAGTAAACACATTAACAGTCTACACAGATATAGATCTAAACTAAATACATGCACATGACTGTTACACAACATTTTGTCACTATCACTGCAATCCCTCATCTCGTACATTGGAGGACTATTCCCGTGACCTGTGAACAGTAAAATGTCTTGAAAACACCTTGATGGCATCCTTCTGCACAAGGGCAAGAATTCTCCTGAAGAACATTTCTTCAGAAAGCACCCAAAAATCCATGTTTTGGCATTGGCGCGGGTAGCCAGTTCATTCCTCGCGCCAATGGGGGAAATATACACTAGAGGTCACGCCAGTTGGCGCTCTGTCCCTGTGTTGTACCCGCGCCAACCTGTTTTGGAATGTTTTTTAACAAATTGGAGGCGGAAGTTTCCTTTAACCACCTCGAGAATGAATCATCAAAAAGAGGTTGGACTGTTTGGCTTCGGATCTCCTTGTTTAGGAAGTGGTTTTCCACCTTTCATGGAACCTTCCTAAGAGATAGGACTCTCCCCCCATGATTATAGGGAGCCTAACCTCTCATTCTCCCTCTATAAAAGCCTGCCCTCTCTATTTGCAACCTAGCTGAACATTTGGGAAGAAAACTATAGCTGAGCGACTATTGAGAGCAGAGCCAAGGAGAACCCCATAAGAGAGAGAGCCTTGTCTAAATTCCCGACAAGCTGTGTGAGACACGCTCCGCTGGAAGCCCTGCCGAAGGAAGAACGCGACGTCGGAACTCGGTTGTAATATTTCTTTTATATTTTAATATATGCTCGACTATGTTATTGGTTCCATCGTTGAATTGCTTATTTGTGTAATGCAATTTGATTCAATCTTTTCCGACTGATTGATAGTTACATGTTTGAATTATTACGTTGTATGTCGTCGCTTTTCTCTGCATATGTACAGGTGTCCGGACGTGGTGAGCGAAAGGATTGTGATCTGTCAAGCTAGGAACGGGAAGCAGTACTTCTCCTTCGACAATATCAGCGTGGGACCTTATGTAAGCTATCCATCGTAGCTTTGTCTTTTGTAACTAGGAATCGATATCGTAGCGTGTTTTGTTTGTTGCTATACCCACTCTAGGGCTAGTGGGATCGCCTCTGTCTGCAGAGGGGATTTACCTCACCAACAAATTGGCGACTCCACTGGGGACCAGTGTGAGTTTGTCTTTCGTCCTTTAGGTTGTCTTACTTGTCTTTGCTTGCTTTTCTGATTATCTTTGCTGAGTCTAAGACCCCTGTTCAGCCCTAGAGGATCAATTTGATCTCTGTTTTTTCAAAATTTCCACCTTTCCAAGGTTGGCTTGATTAGCGCAGGTTCCAGCCTGACAGTCGCGCCAGCTGGCGCTTGTTGCCAGTTTATCACTCGCGCCATCCTCTGTCTGGCGCGGATTACAGCCAGATAGTCGTGCCAATTCCTGTAGGTGCTAGGGTTTTCCCTGTTTTTGGAGTTTTTTGGTCCATCTTGATGTCTCTGGGTATTTTCTTAGCTTGATTTGAATGCTTTGGGTTTGTTTTGACTGAGATTAGCCCTTATCCTTTGGTTGTTTGCCCTTTTCTGTCAGTTTTGCTTTTCAGCCCTAGGTTTTCTAGGTGCTTCAGCTTGCTGAGCCTCTCGTGGGAGTTTCGGGTCCTTGGTTTCCCAGTCAACTTTGTTTCTGCTTCTTTGCATTCAGCTTCTTGGATCCATTTGAGTGATTGCGTTAATTGAGTGATTGTCTTTTCTTTCGTTCAGTTTTACTCTTGTCACTCCAGGCCTAGATTACACGGCTTGTTTGGGTCTCTTTTGAGATCTTTTCTTCGATTTGAGGGATTTCGTCATTGGTTTGAGTCTTGTTGTGTTTGTTTTGAGTTGAGTGAAATTGTTTTGTTTCAACTCTCGCTTCACCATTCTCAAATTGGTGTTTTGATTTATTTTTCATATCATTTAGTGCACTTGCTCTGATATATTGAAAAATACATAATGAAAATTGGAAAATCTTTCACATTTCTAGCATTATATAATTCTAGGGAAGAGCTTTTCAGTTTCATTAGCTTGCTTCAGATTCAGTAGTGGATGTTTTTGTATGTTAATATTATTGCTATCACTTGGAAGCTCTTAACTTTCTCGTAGATAGCCTTTCACTGAACGAAATGGTATTTTATGGCATGTAGCTTGCATTTAGGGATTCGTGAGATTCAACATTCGGTAGGACCATGGAATTGAAACATAAATACAAGATCAACTTAAAATTTATTCAATTAACCTAAGGCAACATTGAAAGTTGAAACCTAACGAAATATTTAGTGGTCTAAGTTAGAGACGTGTTCCGGCGTTTTTAAACCTAGTAGCTGTCGCTTGCCATTTGGCTTCAGACAGCGCTAGTACGGACTTGTGCTTCCCGTACCGTCGAGTATATAAAGGGAGACCCCTCTAGGTTGCAATCCTTTTATCCGTAGGAAGCCGAGTCTGCTGCCTTGTAATCGTGATACACCGAACACAACATTTGGGGAGACTACCTGCACGTATGTCAAGTCCTTGGTTGATTTCTCTTTCATTTTATAACTAAGGTGTATATGGCAGTTCACGGGAACTTGGTGCACCCTTCTATCTAGACTACCTGAGTAGTCATTTTCGATCTTTACTGACTCCATAAATTTGAAAAGATCATCGAGCACTTGTCCTTTCGCGCTCGTTTCAAACTGAAAGAGACTAGAGTCATCTTTGACTGTTTCTCGACTCTTAAAACATGAAACAACGAATGTTTGGTTTCAATTTGGTAAAATAAACTACCCACGATTACACGCCCTTTAAAGTTTGATTACTTGGCCTGTTTTTGTTTGCCTTGGTTTTGATCCAAGAATCCTCTTTTTGATCTTTTTCCCCCTTTTTGTGTGCTACAGTCACAGGGGCGGAACCATCCGTTTTGTCTACTGGTAGTCCCTATATAGACGATTCCTCTGAAACTTCGCATACTTCTAGGTCTGCCGATCTTGAACAGCCTGTCATCCCGTCAGAGTACCCCTTTGGTGAACTAGTTGAGTTCCATTGGCCTCTTTCCAACGCTTGGTTTGGATTTGGGGTTGGGGAACATTTTCCCCCTCTCACATCGGGATCGCCGTTTTTAGCTGCTATTATACCTCCTAGCCCCCGTACTCTTTTGCAAGATCTTACGGTGGATTTAGACATGGAATCGTCTGGTCCTAATGGCAGTGAGGGCATTCTAGTTTCTGATGAAGAATACCACCTTTTTCCAGAAGACATCCATCCAGACCCTGTTCAGTCTTCACTGTCGGTATCGCTTCCAGCAGGGTATAGGTCTTTGGGTCAGATTATGGCCGGTATTGCCTCCATGGCAAGTTCAACTCCGTCAAGGAGACCGGTTCTCTCGTCATTAGGGATGTCTCCGATGACACCTGTCTCGTCGATGCCTTTTGTTACGTCTGTCCCCACTACGCCTACTGTCTGTGTGGCCGCATCGACGCCTGTCGTCACCACTCAGCCTTCAGGAGTTTCTGCGTCGGTAGAGACTTCGATTGTCATGTTCGTCCTTGACGGCCTTTCATTTGAGGAGTATCGGATGACTTTACAACCACCGAACTCCCAGGTTGATCAGTCCTCTCAGGATCTTAATCGTCCTTATTTTTCTCATTATGGAGCAGATGGTACCCCGATCTATTCGTTTCCATTTCAATATGATGAGCATGGCAACCCCATCTATTTTCTTGCTCCTGAGGCTTATCAATACATTAACGATTTTATACCTACCTTGCCTGTGCAACCTTCTAACCAACAAGGACAACCCTTTCAGGGACAACCTTCGGTTCAGCAAGGATATGCTTTTGGCCCACAAGGACAACCCTACCAGGGACAACCTTCCACCCAACAAGGGTATGCGTACGACCTGCACGGGCAACCCTTATAGGGACAACCTTCGGCCCAACAGGGATTATTTTACGGTCCGCAAGGGCAGCCTTACAATCCTCAAGGTCAACCTTTACAGCCTCACCCTGTGGTCCAACTAGGGCAACCTCAAGGACTGGTAGGGCAACCGGTGTATCAACTCGGACCTTCATACGGTCCTTGGGGGCAAACCCATCTATCTCAACCTTTGGTGCAACCACAACAACCCTATCTTCCGATTAATCCAAATATTGCACAGCCAGGGCCCTCTTATGGTCTTGCTCCAGGTCAACCTGTTTATCAGGCACAACCTGGCCCTCTGCAGCCATCAGGCCAACCCGCTCAACCGGGGCAACCTGGTGGCCCTCAACCATTAGGCCAACCCGCTCAACCGGGGCAACCTGGTGGCCCTCATTAGACAGGTCAACCTGTCCAGCCTACACAGCTTATTCACCCTGCTCAGCTGCTGTCCTACTCTATGCCGTAGCCAAATCAACCGCTGCGCTTGACGTATTCGGCTCAGCAGGGCCCCACTTATCAGTAGCCTATTCGACCCCAAGGCGGTTATTTTCCTCGAGGTCAATATCGACCGGTCTACAACCCGCCTCAAAGTTTTGCTTATTACCCTCAACCGCCAGGCTATACTTATACTCCGCAGCAGAATCCTTATGCTGCTCAATCGAGACCCTCGTATACTCAGAATCAGTATCCCAGTTATCAACCCTTGTATCCTGGTTCTCAGCCGCCATATCAACCGAATTATCCGGCTTATACCCCCTATGGTCAGAATCCTTAGAGGCAGAACCAATGGGGGCAAAGTTATGCTCAACCAGGATGGAGTACAGATACAGGTCCTTATCGAGGACCTGCCATGCCTTTTAACCCTCAATTACCTTTTCTCGCCACGTTGGAGTTATCGAATGTGTCCAAGTTGACCAATGATCCGATTCTTCATAATCCATATTGGCCTCCGGTTCCGACGAAGGTGCCTGGTGATTGTCCCAAGTTTGAGGGCAAATCTGGAGAAGACCCCCAAGCACACGTCATGACATACCATTTATGGTGTTCTTCGAATTCTTGGGTGGATGACTCTGTCCGACTTTGTCTTTTCCAGCGCACTCTTACTGGTGCTGCTGCTAAGTGGTATATCGAATTGCCCCGTGGCATTTTTCAAGATTTCAACACTCTCGCTATGGCGTTCCTGACTCATTTCCAGTTACCGATTCGTTATGAAGGCGGGACGCATCTCCTGACATCCTTGAAATAGGACCGGGCTACCCACATCTCAGACCATATTCATGAATGGAGACAGCGTCGTCCCCTGATCAAGTTCGAAATTCTTGATCAACTTCTTACTCATTGGTTCACTACCTCTTTTGTCAATCAAATTGCGAAAGATATCGCCATGGGGGCATGTGTAACCGAGGAACAAGCCATTGCTTGTGCCCAATACCTCGATTTAGTGTACTCCCAATCGGGCATTTTGTATGACATCTTGACTGGAGCTCCACGGCCTGGGACCTCTAAAGCGCCGGCTACCCCATCAGTCGATGGCGTTATTGGTTTCGTATCTCAGACTTCACGTAAGTCTAATGGGAAGCAAAAATCAAATTCTTCCAACAATTCTGCTCCTCAGGCTTCCCCAGATTCTGGTAAAATCGCGGAGGTCAACACCGTTCAGGCCAATCCTGCGGACAACACTTCCAAGGGGAAAAAGAAGGGCAAAGGCAAGGCTAAATCCGATGCCCCAAAACCAGAATCGTCTAAACCTCGTGCTGATGATGGTTCACAGCGAAAACCGAAATATCCCTGTCTCATTTGTGAAGAGGATCACTACACTAAGGATTGTCCTCGACTATCTGAGGTTAGTTAACTACTCAAAGGCGCTATGGGAACTCCGACGGTCCTTAAAGAACCTTTCCCATCTCAGCAGACCCAGATGTTCGATCAATCGGCACCATCTGCGTCGTTCGGCTCTCAAGTTTTCATGATGAACAGTTCTACACCCGTTTCCATCGCTACTCAGTTGAAGGATTATGCCGGATCACGCCAGGCAGCCGGCAAAGAGGTCGTTGATGTTCCTCCTCCCCCACCTGCCTCTGGTCCCCTTGAAATTGAGAAGCCCAGTGCTGAACCCGTTATTCGGCCACCTTCCAAAGGTGTTCTCCGGAAATCTTCTTATAATCCTAACGCCCGTGCTGCTCAGCGTTACAGTATTGTTGAGGATTTGGCGCAGGCGCCTTCCGCGATGTCCGCGTTAGAAGTGCTCCAAAGTTGTCCATCTCAATGGAAAGCATTGTTATTCGCGATCGGCGGGATCGATCCTGCTGATTCTAGCCTTCTCTCCTTCGATCTAGAGAATTTTCGTCCCCCGAAAAGCTGCCGCTATTAAGGCTGAAGTTGAGAAACTTCTTAAAGCGGGTTTTATTTATCCGATTCCCCTGATTGAATGAGTTTCTAATATAGTTTCTGTAGATAAGAAGTAGGGCGCCATTCGTGTTTGTGTTGATTATCGTGATATCAATAGGGCCTGTCCTAAGGATAATTATCCCACCCCCTTTATCGATCAGAGCATTGACGATTGTGCGGGAAGTGAAATTTTCTCCCTTATGGACGGTTTCTCTGGCTATAACCAGATTAACATTCTCCCGTCGGATCAACACAAGACCTCTTTTATTTGCCCATGGGGAACGTTCGCATATAAGAAACTCCCGTTCGGCTTGAAAAATGCTGGGGCTACGTTCCAGCGCGAAATGTCCTATGCTTTTCATGATATTCGGCATATTGTCCAATCGTACCTAGATGACCTTCTGGCTCATTCAGCTACGCAGAAAGACCACCCAGAACATCTTCGTCAAATCTTTCTTCGTTGTAGACGCTACAACATTAGGCTCAACCCGCATAAATGCGTCTTCTGCATTCACTCCGATAGACTCGTAGGGTTTATCGTATCTAAAGATGGAATTCGCCTTGACCCTCTTAAGGTTGAGGCTATTGTCAATCTCCCCTCCCCGTCCTCATTACATCAACTCCAGAGTCTCCAAGGGAAAGCCAATTTCCTACGTCGTTTCATCCCGAACTACGCCGAAGTAGCCAAAGGATTTACACGACTTCTAAAGCAGGAATTCCCTTTCTGTTGGGATGACATTGCCCAACAGTCTTTTGATAGACTTAAGACGTTGCTTGTCAACGCTCCTCTATTGCGTCCTCCAAATTACCATCGTGATTTCACCCTCTACCTAGTTGCCGCCTTCAGTACGATCGCCATGGTATTGGTCCAAGATGATGATGACGGTAACGAACATGTCGTTTACTACTTGTCTCGGAACCTTCTCAACCCGGAAACGCGTTACGCACATGTCGAGAAGTTAGCATTGGCTGCGGTCCAAGCCGTCCAACGTTTTTTTCATTACATTCTTTTACGCACGGTGACCGTGATTTCTGACTGTAACCCCATGACTTATATCCTGTCACGGCAGTTGCTAGGGAGCAAATACTGGAAGTGGATTGTCATACTCCAAGAGTTTGATTTGGAGTTCACTACGGCCAAATCGAAGAAATCACTTGTGTTTGCTGATTTGATTTGTTCTCTCCCTGCCGACTCTGATCCTTCTTCCTTTGAAGATCATATACCGGACGAAACTCTCTTCCTGATCAGCACCCTCGACCCGTGGTATGGTGATATCATCGTGTACCTCCAAACGTCTACTTTCAGGTTTGAGCTCACGAAAGATGCCCGACATCGCATTCGGCATCAATCGCAACCTTATCGTACTGTTGGGGATACCCTCTATCGTGTCAGAGTCGATTTTGTACTCCGCCGGTGTCTGACCCTCGAGGAAGCGGACAAGGTTTTAAATGACTGCCACAGTGGCGCCTGTGGTGGTCACATGTCTGGTTATGCCACTGCACAGAAGATCCTTCGTGCTGGCTACTTTTGGCTGTCTATTTTTAAAGATTGCATTGTTGCAGTACGTAAATGCCACGCGTGCCAGATTTATCAACGCAAGATGCGTGCGCCGCCTGTTCCACTACATCCTGTCATTACCGTTGGCCCTTTTGCCAAATGGGGCATAGATTTTATGACGTGTAACCCTCGTTCGGCCGGGGGGCATGCCTATATCATCGTTGCCGTCGATTACTTTACGGAATGGGCCGAAGCAATGCCTACACTGGCTGCGGACGGTAAGATAGCAGCACAGTTCATATTCAATCACGTTATTGCTCGGTTCGGTGTCCCTCAAGCCATCGTCACTGATGATGGTTCCCATTTTCGGGATTATATGATGGCGGAGCTGACATCTAAGTTGGGTCTACGCCACGACAGCTCAACGCCTTACTATCTCCAAGCTAATGGCCAAGTTGAAGCTATAAACGAGGTCCTTGTCACTATGCTTCAACGAACAATCGGGATCCACAAATCAAACTGGCATCTCATGTTGTTCTCAGCTCTATGGGCTTACCGAACATCGATCAAAAGCGCAACTGGGTTTACCCCATTTCAATTGGTATACGGTCTGGAAGCCACGCTTTCGATTGAATGTGAAATCCCTTCACTTAAGTTAGCTGTGGAATTACTGCCTGATACTTCGCTTGAAGAAGAACGTCTCCTCTATTTAGAGAGATTGGACGAAACTCGTCGCTTAGTTGCCTTGATCATCGAAGCACAGAAGAAGCGAGTCAAAGCCCATTTTGACTAATTGGTTTCTCCTCGTTCTTTCATTGAAGGCGATCTCGTTCTTCTATACGACCAAGCTCATGATAAGCTGGGGGCAGGCAAATTCCAACCCATGTGGCATGGGCCCTACATTGTCAAATGTGTGTTGCAGAATGGGGCTTATGAGCTCAATGACTATGAAGGGTGTCTTTTATCGCAACCCAGAAATGGGTTGTATCTGAAAAAATATTATGCCTGAATTATTCACGCGTGATATGTGTACATAGGTGATTGTTTTCATTTTGTGTGCATGCTTTGGTGAGATGTGCTTTGTGAGCTTTTTTCTGCTTATTTGGGTTTTGTTTGCTATGCAGATGTCTATTTCCCCTTATGTCGATTTCGCGGATGGTGCCTCCTGCAGTACCACGAACTTGTCTTCGGCAGCCTGGGTAATTTATGATCCTGATGGTGAGTTGATTAACTTACAAGGTATTTGTCTGGGACCAGCCACAAACAATGTCGTTGAATATAGTGCAGTTTTGGAACTATTAACTGAGGCAGTCAACGTCGGCATACGCGCGTTGCTTGTTAAGTTGGATTCACAACTTTTTGTTCTTCAACTGAATGGTCATTATTTGGTTCGAAACCCATGCATTTTGAGATTGTATTTGCGTATTCGTTTACTTGAGCGACATTTTGATTTCATTACATATCAACATATATCAAGACATATGAATACATTAACAGATGCGATAGCTAACATTGTGCTAGATAGACATTTGCACAATTTATAAAAACATGATCATATGTTCATAGACCCATATATTGTTTGTTTACAAGCCGTGTGCATCATAAAACCCACAAAAAATAATATGTCTGTTTCAGTTACATCATGAGACAACATGTCTCCTCAAAAATATGCAGAAATAAAGCCTAAATGCCTAGTCGGCATGGTGCTCATGATAGCACATCACCGCCCGTACCAACCGCCTCAGCAAGCAGTGGATACAGCTTGGCATTCCTACAGTGTGCCTCTGATAAGCTCGAGGTACGTCATCAAAACGGGCATAATCTGGGACCCCACGGGTCATTCCCTCCAGGTTCTGTACTAACTCCTCGTCAATGCCCTCACCCTGAGGATCGAAGTCACGAGGAGTTCGCCTCGCTATTGGAGACATACCGGCGGGACGCTCTGGGCCAACATTTGCATCCATATGAGATTAACTGTCAGAACATGCATATATACCAAAAAATCATAAAACTCATAAAAATAAAAAGAATGAGTCTTACTAAGTTCTTCGTCCCAATCCTCTCCCTTCGGGAGCGGGAGGTCTGGGTCTCCGGTAAAATCTGTGCCAGCATAGGGCCAATCCTCCACGAAAATCAGCTGTCGTCGGAGCCAATCAAAAAACTCTGGCCTCCAGGACATCTGCTGGCCCCCCCCTGCTCTGGGCATCAGTGCCACCCATCGGGCCATCCGTGGCTCTCTCAGTGGTGGCTCTGGGACTATAGCCTCCTGGCTCTGAAATATGGGTAATCGTTCCAAGAAGAACGATACCAGAATCGACCCATACCCAAACTGCTTTAGTTTGCTCTTCTTGCATTTGGTGAGCTGCCGTTTGATGTTCATGGTCACGACCTCGGCCTAGTCGAAGATGGTCAGGTTCATACACTATGAAGCAAGAAGTAATTGCGTCTTAGTGGCCTCCTGCGGTGCCTACGATCTTGTGGCCCGCGTAATGGTGTGTAGCACTACTCTCAGTGCTAGATCAGGGACGGTCTAGATGTCTACTTTGCCGCTCCCTGTTCCTTTTCGTGCCCCTGGGCACGCCCTGTTCATGACCATTGTCATGCTTTCCCCAGAAGGCCTGGTACCAGTCAGAATAGGCACTGGACCCCTGCGTGACAGTCCAGTGATGAACTATACATCTGATACTTCGAGCTCAAGCTCTTGATCCCGAAGTATGAATTTCCCCTGATCTTCATTCCAAACGCTGATAAGATACTGTAGCAATTAAGGCTGAGCCTGGAGACATGGCGTCAGGAAAAACTTTTTGAGCCCACAATTCCTGAGGGCATTCATGCATTGCTCGTTTTCCATTGCTTGTTCATCCTCTTCGCTATGCTCTCTCTCCTTCCACTCGATAACCATCTTTTTCGCTTGGTACCTGCATCAATTGATCATGGGAACATTGTAAGCCCTCTTATGTATTAAAATTTACATTCCATTGGTTGCATTTTTTGAAATTTGATGCGGATTTTGAGTTGCGCAGTTGGCGCGACCCCTGTGCAAAACTGGCCGATTGGCGCGGGTTCGTGCCCGAAACCCACGCCAACCGTGGAGCCCTAGATTTTGCCAATCCTCCCCTAAGGGATCTCAAATGGCGATGAAATGCAATAAAATATAACTTAAGAGATGGCAAAAGAGGTCGGCTCTTACCTGGAACAGACGAAATTCAGATTGGTCCACTAGATTGTTCACAATCGACGCCTGAAGATCTCAAGAGAAAAGGGTCACTGTTGCTCTGCAAAGAGGTAAAAAGTGAAAAGAAAATATTTTTTACCACTGTTGGTCTTTTATAACTTTTCAAAGTCCTAAAATAGGTTTTAAAACATATTTGTCGATATATTTTCATATTATTTTCGTGGAATATGTTATACACGTCTTTTTGTGCAGCGACAGGTTTTTCACGTCGTTTTGACAAAGAGACGAGTTGTATTTTATACTTTTTTGGACTTGGTAAAAACACGAAAAAGTCACTACTGGAGTCACCTTTTAGCTCTTTTCTGACTCTCTAAAACTGAAAAGATTGCCGAGTCGCTTGTCGTTTTGAGCTCGTTAAATTGGCTGCGAAGCGATATCTACCCAGTATACGTTTACCCCTTTTTCGGGCTGGGATAGATTATTTACGAAAAAGGAATACCCTAGCCTATCGCGACTAGGAGGTTTTCTTAGACACAATTTTCTACCTTTTCGGATCCAAGGGACTATTTACGAAAAGGGGCTGTTGGAGTTTTCTTTTCCGCCTTCTTTTCAAACTCTCTAAATATGAAAAGATGCCGAGTTCTTCCTTTGTCAGACTTGTTAAAAACTGATGACATCGGACTCCATTGTAATGACGTTACTCAAGTTCCTCCTTCCTAGGGCTCGTAAAATGCACTAGGTTGGATTTGTCCGAAGGACAAACTTACATCGCAAGCACATGCTATCCCCTTCAAGTTTGTTTTAAAAAATAATTGGGGTACTCGCCAGAAATGGTGGGGGAAAATGGAGCCAAGATTGAAGTCGTGTTGGCAGTATGTCGCTCTTGAACATGGCACTTGTTTGCATTCATGTCGGGTTGGGGATATCTCATCTCGTTATCTGCTTTCTTCCATGGGTTTGGGTAATCTCTTTTGACTGCTTATTTGCTCTTTGCCGCGTCACCATGACCTCAGATCCCTTGATGTCAAATACTGCCAAATCCAGTGTCGTGCCGCCGATATGTTCAAGAGAAGTTGGCCTCTGCAGTTTTCAACTTCCTTCTGATTCTCTGTTAGTCTTGATTCACAAACATCGTATCCCTTTGTCTCGTGTCGATGATGTGGGAAACGTTATGGCCCACCTTCGATCAAGGTCCCTTCTTGTCGACTCCAACTCATTATCCAGGAAGTTGATCTAGAGACTCCCTTCAGGTACCTTAGAGCCTGCATGCCTCAATGCCAGGTTCTTCGCACTCGACGTAAGGTCCACATCATTGGTCTTCGATCGATTGACTTTGCGGGTGTTCGACGCCAGATCACTGTTCACATTCCGTGGATTGTACCTCTTGTACCTTGAGAGCCATTGTCATTATTGGTGGTTTCTCTCACGTCTGTTAACAATTTTCATCATTGGCTGGTAATCAGATGATGTTCTTGCATGTTCGACTTCAGCTCATTTATTCGCATGCTCGAACTTGTACTTTGTACGGGTCGAGATGGAGTGCAAGACCCTGGATTTTGTCTGATGAAATCCAGGCTGCGGGTTCTTTGTGGATTATTATGACTTATTACATGCCTTTTTTGATTTGATGGCTGCGACCATACCTGAGTCTACTTGTTGATACTTATTTTGCTGGATGGCTGCATCCATACCTTGGATCTCGGTTTTTGTACACTCTATTATGAATGGCTGCGCCCATACCACATATCATGTATCAGAGATATCAGTTGTATTTGTACTCGTAGGTCTTCCGACGACAGTGTTTTCAGTTGAATGCGTTCTCATAAAGCATTTCATCCCTCCCTCTCTCTCGGGCCTCATGTTTTAGGAGGCATCTGTTACACAACATTTTGTCATCGTCCCTGCAATCCCTCATCTCGTACATTGGAGGACTATTCCCATGACCTATGAACAGTAAAATGTCTTGAAAACACCTTGATGGCGTCCTTCTGCATGAGGGCAAGAATTCTCCTGAAGAACATTTCTTCAGAAAGCACCCAAAAATCCATGTTTTGGCATTGGCGTGGGTAGCCAGTTCATCCCTCGCGCCAGTGGGGGAAATATACACTAGAGGTCGCGCCAGCTGGCGCTCTGTCCCTGTGTTGTACCCGCACCAACCTGTTTTGGAATGTTTTTTAACAAATTGGAGGCGGAAGTTTCCTTTAACCTCCTCGAGAATGAATCATCAAAAAGAGGTTAGACTGTTTGGCTCCGGATCTCCCTGTTTAGGAAGTGGTTTTCCACCTCTCATGGAACCTTCCTAAGAGATAGGACTCTCCCCCCATGATTATAGGGAGCCTAACCTCTCCTTCTCCCTCTATAAAAGCCTGCCCTCTCTATTTGCAACCTAATTGAACATTTGGGAAGAAAACTATAGCTGAGCGACTATTGAGAGCAGAGCCAAGGAGAACCCCGTAAGAGAGAGAGCCTTGTCTAAATTCCCGACAAGCTGTGTGAGACACGCTCCACTAGAAGCCCTGCTGAAGGAAGAACGCGACGTCGGAACTCGGTTGTAATCTTTCTTTTATATTTTAATTTATGCTCGACTATGTTATTGGTTCCATCGTTGTATTGCTTATTTGTGCAATGCAATTTGATTCAATCTTTTTTGACTGATTGATAGTTACATGTTTGAATTATTACGTTGTATGTCGTCGCTTTTCTCTGCATATGTACAGGTGTTCGGACGTGGTGAGCGAAAGGATTGTGATCTGTCAAGCTAGGAACGGGAAGCAACACTTCTCCTTTGACAACAACAGCGTGGGACTTGAGGTAAGCTATAAATCGTAGCTTTGTCTTTTGTAACTAGGAATCGATATCGTAGCGTGTTTTGTTTGTTGCTAGACCCACTCTAGGGCTAGTGGGATCGCCTCTTGTAATATCTCGTTTCGGGGATATCTCTAAAACACGGCAAACTCCAACCAGAGATGGACTGGGAGGGCATTTACTGGATATGCCGCCTCTAAAAAGAGGACGAAATCCGGAGGCTACCTGGCCCTTTCCAGACTCTGTCTAAGAGTGTGAGATATCTCACACACAAAGTGGTATAGAACTAGAATGCTCGGAAATATATAAAGATAACAGTGCAGCAGACATACAATAGCATAGAAAGAACATACGACAAATCATCCAGAAACATAGAGAGAGAATGCTAAGCCATTTTATTAAACTGAGAAATATAATGAGGTACAATAGGTGATCAGAGTGATGGCACCTAAACTTGTTCAAGGCAAGTGAAGAAATACTCTCAAAATACACAAGAAATGCCTGCTCTCTGAACTGCGTCCTAGCTGCTGGAAAACTGCCGTTTCGCTGCTACTGCTGGAATGGACTGAAGACTAGGGGCTGTTCCCCTTGCCGGAATGAGCTAAAAATCTGGAATCCTCCTCTACTCACCAATCTCGGCAAAACCCATAAACCATATCAGAAATGGCCGACCCCCGAAAAACACTCCCCTTGGGGAATTACGTTGGCCTCCAAGGCTCTGCGCAGAGGCTGAATAGGAATGAATGAAATGCCGCATCAAACTCCACCAAAATCCTCCCAAAGGCAAAGGCTGACCCTCTTCTCAATCTCCCGGCACAAACCTCTGCAAAAATCCCAAACTGGAGCTCCTCCTAGATGGACTGCATCCTCCCTCTCAATGACTGCGCAGTCTCTCTGAATGCTCAGCTCCGCAACAAAACCAACACCAAAACCTCCCGCAAAATGCGGAAGAAAATACCTTGCCCGAGTAGGCACTCGAAGTCCCGCGGGGTTAAGGGCGAGATCTCCGACCAGAGACACTCAATGCACTAAACAGTGCTGCAGATAGGCTAAACAGCCAGCGTGCTCAAGAAGTCAAAACGACCAACTCAATATCATCAACAACGAATGAATGAAATGAGGAGGCTCCTCCCTCTTTTATAACGTTGGCCTTCCTCCAAAACCCTAAGGCCTATCTCCTCAACGTAGCCTCCCTCTTGCCACGTCCTCATCCTCATCTGCGCAGTCTCTTCTAGAGCATACATGGGCCCCCTCTCTACGTGGTGCTTGGCCCCCCTTGGCTCCCTTTAAGTCACAACGTTGTGCTACTAGGGAGTGTGTTTTATTCCACTAAGTGAGTTAGACCCTCTCCACTCACCTTTTTATTTATTAATAAACTATAGACGACAAAATTGAGCAAAATCGAATATTCCAATTAGCCACTGCTAATTAGGAATATTACAGTCTCCCCCGACAAAATGTTGCTTGTCCTCAAGCAACTGAAGTGATGGATGCTGCAAAATCTTCTCACTCTCCCAAGTGGCATCCTCATCCGGCAAATTCTTCCACCTCACCAAGAATTCCTGGACTGTCCTGCTCCGTAGCTGCCTCTCCCTGGTATCAATAATAGCCTCTGGCTGCAACACCAAATGCCCCTCATCATCCGTGGGTGGTAGCTCATCTGTCACTGTCACCTGCTGCCCCAGTGCCTTATTCAGGCATGATACATGAAAAATGTTATGGATCTTGCTGCCTTGGGGCAGCTCCAACTCATACGCAACTTGTCCAATCCTGCGTATCACCTTGTATGGCCCGTAAAAGTGGGGCTTGAGCTTTTCAACTCCCCTCTGCTTCAGTGACGACTGTCGGTATGGCTGTAATCGTAGGTAAACCAAGTCCCCTACCTCAAATTGTCTCTCCACCCGACCTCTATCAGCATACAGCTTCTGCTGGTTTTGTGCTGTGGCCATATTATCCTTGAGAGCTCGGAGAATGTCTCGACTCTCTTGATCCAAATCTTGGCTCTAGGAGCCTTGCTAGCATCGAACATCACATCAGCAAAAGATAAAGAATGATACCCATACAAAGCATAAAATGGTGACATACCAATGGACATGTGATGTGTCGTGTTATAGCAGTACTCCCCCAGATGCAACCACTTCAGCCATGCTCGCTGCTGCCCACTGACATAGTTACGCAAGTAGCCCTCCAGCCACTTGTTAACTATCTCCGCCTGTCCATCCGTCTGTGGGTGATAACTGGTACTCGGTGTCAACTCCGTCCCCACTAACCGGAAAAGCTCCTGCCAAAATCTGCCCATGAAGCGGCTGTCCCTGTCATTGATGATGGTCTTAGCAAGACCATGTAACCTGAAAACCTCCCTGAAGAACAGCTCGGCCACCTGTGTTGCTGTGTAGTGCGCGGATATGGCGAAAAAATGCGTATACTTTGTCAGTGGATCAACGACGACAAAGATACAATCGTTGCCCTGCACCATGGGCAACCCTATGATGAAGTCTATCGAGATACTCTCCCATTTCCCCTCCGGAATGGGAAGAGGCTGCAATAATCCTGCGAGATGGCTCATCTCCCCCTTGTTCCTCTAGCAAACATCGCACTCCTTGATGTGCTGGAGTACGTCCTCCTTGAGGCCCTTCCATGAGTACCTCTCTCTAATGGCCTTGTAGGTTTTGGTAAACCCCTGATGGCCCGCCAATGGTGAATCATGTGATGCCTGGAGTATCTTCTTCTTGAGCTGAGATCCCTCAGTCAAGAAGATCCTGTCCCTGTAGTAGATGATCTCATCGACCACCCTGTACCTGTCATCCGCCACTTGTCCATCCAAAACCTCACATGCAAATTTGTCCTTGGAGTACTCCACTAAAAGTCGAGCCCTCCAATCTGTATCCAAGCTCATAAGAGATAACGTGGCTGGTCTCCGTGAAAGGGCATCTGCTACCACGTTATTCTTACCCTTGACATACTCAATGTCAAAGTCATATGCTTGGATCTTACTGATCCACTTCTGTTGCCTCTCCTGTAGTTGCTTCTGCCCCAAAAAGAACCTGAGGCTGTTGTGATCAATCCTCACCCTGAACCTGTTCCCTACCAAATACTGCCGGAATTTGGCCAATGCATGCATAATGGCCAACATCTCCTTGTCGTATATAGAATACAACCTCTCATGCGGAAGGAGCTTCCGACTCTCAAAGGCTATAGGGTGTCCTCCCTGCATCAACACTGTGCCGATCCCCTCTCCTGACGCATCACACTCCAAAACAAATGGCGGCGTAAAATCTGGTAATGCAAGCACTGGGCAGCTACTCATCACCTCCTTGAGCCTGTCAAAGGCTCGTTGCGCTGTATCCGACCAACTGAATGCCCCTTTCTTCGTCAGATCTGTAAGGGGTGCAGCAAGCTGTGAGAAACTCTTGACAAACTTCCTGTAATAGGTACATATGCCAATGAATCCTTGAAGTTCCGTCACGTTCCTCGGCTCCGGCCAATCCCTGATGGCCCTAATCTTCTCCTCATGGACTCTCACTCCGTCCACTCCAATAATGTGACCCAAATACAACATCTCCGTCATCCCAAACTCACACTTGGAGAGCTTAGCATAGAACTGTTGCTCTTCCAAGATATGTAGCACTGCCTCTATATGCTGGAGATGCTCCTCCCAAGTCCTGCTATATATGAGTATGTCATCGAAGAAGACCAATATAAACTTCCTCAGATGGCTGCGGAAGATATGGTTCATGCAAGACTGAAAAGTAGCTGGTGCATTGGTTAGCCCAAAAGGCATAACCAAAAACTCAAAATGCCCATAATGACACCTGAAGGCGGTCTTGGGAATGTCCTGTTCCCTCACGTGAATCTGATGGTACCCTGATCTCAAATCAATCTTCGAGAAGTACTTGGCTCCTCTCAGCTCATCCATCAACTCATCGATCCTGGGTATAGGATACCTGTTCTTCAGGGTCTTCTTGTTTAGGGCCTTGTAGTCAATACACATCCTCAAGGTGCCGTTTTTCTTCTTCACCAACACCACGGAAGAAGCAAACGGACTCGTGCTCGGTCTGATGTGCCCAAGAGCCAGCAACTCCTGGATGGCCCGCTCAATCTCATCATCCCGATAGGCTTTGGGATGCCTATAGGGGGTAGTGATCACCGCCTGAATGCCCTGCTCAAGCTCTATGGTGTGCTCGAATCCTCGGTCTGGTGGCCGACCTGGTGGTATATCCCCAAACACTGCCTCATATCTGTCAAGGATGGCCTGTATATCAGGATGAACTGCCTGACCGGTAGTCCCTGCCTCTGATGCCCGCAACTCAACCGCCCACTCTATGTCTCCCTTCCAGAAATCTGCCTCCATTTGGTGTGCCGAAACAGTCTGAGGTGGGTAAGTGTGCATCCTGCAGATCTTCTCGTGCTTCTCGGTCTTCTTATCATCCCACTCCATCTCTAAGGCCTCCCAATCTGTGGTGACCTTCCCCAGAGTAATCAACCACTGAACACCCAGTACCACATTGGTATCTGGTATGTTGACCACGAAAAAATGGTCGGTCACGGTGTAGGTACCCATCGTCACTGCCAACTCTGGAACATACCGTGCACACTGCATTGTCTGGGCTCCCGGAACCAGAACTGAAAATCCGTCAAAGCTCTCAGTCGGTATACCTCTCTGCTCGACCATCTGTGCATCAATGAAGTTGTGGGTCGCCCCACTGTCAACCAAAACTGATACTCGCTGGCCACGCACTGTCCCTCGTACGCGCAGCATCAAATACTTGGGAACTCCTCGCAATGCCGCAAGGGTCCCTCCTGTGGGTGCAAAAGCTGCACCTCCTATACCTGGAGGTGGAGGTGGCAACTGATCCTGGGCTGTCTGACTATCTCTTGCCTCCTCGTCATCCTCCTCATCTTCTTCCCCGCTATCATTGGAGAAGACCTCAATGAAGTGTGCTTTCCTGTGGGTGCAAAAGCTGCACCTCCTGTACCTGGAGGTGGAGGTGGCAACTGATCCTGGGCTGTCTGACTATCTCTTGCCTCCTCGTCATCCTCCTCATCTTCTTCCCCGCTACCATTGGAGAAGACCTCAATGAAGTGTGCTTTGCCCGCAGCACACCTATACCCTGGTGCCCACGGCTCCTGACAAGTGAAGCACAACCACTTCTTCCTCAGCTCTCTCCTGGCATCATCATCTATCTGAGCCCGTCCGGGATTCCCCTTTGGAGGAGGAACCCTCACATCCTTCCCCTTGGGCTGGAAACCCTGTCTCTGGGGGTAAGGTGTCCGCGTCCTGGGCAATGCATCCTGTAAGTCACTGGTCCTGCTGATAGCATCCTAGAGTGTAGCTGGTCTAATAGATCTGACTAGACCTCGAAGTGGCTCTGCCAATCCCTCCACAAACATATAGATCATCCGTGCTGCGGATAGATCTGGCACCATCACTGAAACCCTCAAGAAATCTGCAATGTATGTATCTGGGCTCCCTGTCTGCTTGAGCCTCGTCAGCTCAACAAAATGCTGTTCTGGATCCCTTCGGTCAAAACGCTCCATCAACCTCTTGGTAAACTCGGCATATGTCGTCACTGTAGAGTGTTCGAGTGTAACCATCCCATGGAACCACCAGTCCTGGGCCTCACCATCCAAATGTAATGTTGCCACCTTGATAGCCTCCGTCTCTGACATCTGGTTAAGTTGGAAATAGATGTCCAGCTTCTCCACCCAAGACTTTGCTGAACTGTTTGATGAGCCATCAAACGTAGGCAAATGGAATCTGCTAGATGTGCGGTGGGAATCTCCATCATGGTAATGTCGGTGCCCTCTATGATGGTCGCGGGGTCTACTGTCCCGCTGGAGTTGAACAAAATCTCGGAATGAGAGAGCATCCTTGAACTCCTGCCCATAGGCCTGATACTCTGCAAAATACTCGCCCATGTGTCCGAGCTCTGCCTCCTGCTGGGCTCCTGCCCCTGTGTCTGCTCCCAAGAAAGTGGGCATGGTAGAGCGGGTAGGTGCATGTGAAGCCATCGGCTGAGGAATATCACGCTGAGCAACACCATGCTCCGGCAAATGATGGGATGTCCCTGATCCCTCTCCTACCTGGAAAACTCGTGAGGTCTCACGCTGTCTAGCCTCTGCAGTGGTGAATCTCTGACCTATCACCTCAATATGTCTAGCTAGATCCTGCACCGATTTGAGGAGTGCCTCCCCAAACTGTTTGGCCTCTATGTCATCTGCCATCGGCCCTCTCTGCTCTGAATCTAATACAGGATCCTCCTGCTCTGCGTCTGTCACAGGGTCTCTCTCTTGCTCTGTGTCCACCACCCGAACACAGTCTCCCTCTTCGTAGGTGTTCTCCAACCTACGCTCACGGTCTCTGTACTTCCTGCCTCTATAACAAATATATGGTCTCCTCCCTGGTGTCATAGACCACAGGTTGAGCCAGAACTATGCTCTGATACCATTGTAATATCCTGTTTCGGGGATATCTCTAAAACATGGCAAAGTCCAACCAGAGATGGACTGGGAGGGCATTTACCGGATATGCCGCCTCTAAAAAGAGGACGAAATCTGGAGGCTACTTGTGTAATGAATAAATAATGTAGATAAATGATAAATGAATAAATAATGTCGATAAATGATAAATTAGTTAATTAGTAATTAGGCTGAAAGGTCACGTCTGATAAGACATGACCTTTCGTGAAGAGGCACCTGCGTAGGTATATAAGCAGGCCTCATTTGTAACATTCAAGCAATTCATATTCATCATCTTTCTAATATAATATTTGTATCCTCATGGATATTCGGATATTTCAAGTTTTCTGGAATATTTAGTTTGAGAAGGAACTTTGTTCGCTTCATTTGGTATCAGAGCAGTTCGATCTTCTGGCCGCTCACCGCTGCACAGAGCCACGCTCTCTGATCCAAGTCTTTGACCATAAAAATCGCCAACACTGTTGCCGTTGAAGCGTTTCGCTACACTTTTGGAGTTTCTCCGTTCGCTGATTTCGTCAGAGGCCCTTGGCCATTTTTAAGGTATTAAAAAAAAAAAAAGAAAGAAAAAAATAACATTTAAAAAAAAACATATTAAAAAAAAAAAAAAAAAAAAAGGAAACGAGAACATATTAAGGGAAAAAAAAAATAAGAAAGACAAAAATAGTAAAAATTAAAAATATTACAAAAAGTTAAAAAAAAAAAAAATACTAATAAAAGAAAGAAAAAAAAAAGAAAAAAAAGGAAAAAAAAAAACGGACCATTTAACATCCACGCACACCTCCTGCAGCGGCCGCCCGACGTTCGAATAGACACCATAAACTAGATAACCCGACAACCAGCCATCACCACAGTCCACCACCTCCACTCCGTCGACCACAGTGCCTCTGTTGCGTGCGTCCGACAAGCTGCCACTGTGCCCTTCTTGCGCTGCCAGCTCGTGAACCATACACCATTGGATCCGTCGCCGTTGACCCCAGTCTAGCCACTGAACCTTCACTCCGCCCGCAATCTTCCATCGACCCAATCACCAATTCTTCCGCTGAATGCAATTCGTGTTGCAATTGGGTTAGTTAAATTGCCGCTAGCCAATTTGGGCGCTATTAAAATACGCTACAGTGGAACCTGTAGTAGTGAAAGAATAGTCGTCGTTTAATGAATCGCTACAACCATACATCGTGACTTTTGAATTCTGGTTTTCAAAATTCGTCCACACATACTAACCGATCATTAGGTCCAAATTAAAATAACTATTAACATCAGGTGGATTCAGGCCCATTTAATTGTGTTTTATTACGTCATTGTGGCCATTTAAGAGTCGCTTCATTTGGAGTTCAATTAAGCGCAAAAAAGCAAACACATCGCAGGACAACGAAGTTTATTTACTCATATTATCTGGACAGTCACTTGTGGAGGCACGGAGTATTCCTTTATTTTCTTAGAGGTTGAGAACTGTCCCCTAGCAGCACGAATTCCACCAATTAACCAACAAAGCGACCTATTTCGAAATTAATCAACAATTTTATCTACCAGATAAGGTTTTCGGCTTGCTGGAAAACTGAAGGAACTCGACCTTCTGCCTAGACTGACGACGTTCATTCATCCAGACAGTCACACAGAAGAGTCACAGTCACATTTACAAATTCTGTGTGGTTCCGACAGACAAATTTGGGTGCAAATTTCTGCATCCAACATCGCTTTAAAGAAAGGAGTTACATCGAAATAACTACAAGAAGCTCCATTGAAAAAAAAATAAAGAAATTAAAAAAAAAATATTATAAGGAGAATTTATATATATATATATATATATATATATATATAATAAGTGACAAAAAGTGAAGTATCGAAAGGCCATTGAAATCGAAATCGAAAAATTAATAAAAAGTAAAAAAGATTACTTAAAAAGGGATCCTATAAAGTATAAAAAGTATACTTGGAACTTAAAAATAATAATAATAAAAAGGGGAAATACCAAGAAATTAAAGGGAATTGTCAAAGTGGACCTTACATCAATCTCTTACTAAAGAAGGTTAAGCATTAAAAGAGCATTGTGGATAATAGTTATAAAGTGAAGGTACCATATATAAAAAGGAAGGGAACTAACTATAGTAGCCTAAATATCAAGTAGATAATACATTAATTAATTTAATTAATTAAAATTGTTTAATTAATTAAATTAAAAATAATAATAATAATAACTATTATTATTATTAAAAAAGAATTTGAAGAAGTCATATCTATAAGCAAAAATGATGTCTAAATCGGAATTGAAGGCTGGAAGATTTCCTGAAACTTATAATATGTTTGTCCGTGCGCTAATTAAAATTAAAGGGTCACTTGCGGGAAAGGAAGTTCTCATATCTATCGATCTTAATCAAGAGAATAATTATGTTAGTACTAAATGTGCTAACGAATTAGTGATCCCCGAATCAAATATAACGGAAACAAGTTCATTTCACACAAATGAAAAACAATACGACATAAGGAATCTACACCTAAGTATTGGGGAGTATTCCTTGGTCTCGCAATTTACCGTTAAAACCTTATTTTGTAACGATAGTGATATAATTCTGGGTTCGCTCTGGATGGAATCACTAGGGTCATTCATCCTAAATACGAAAAAGAAATTTTTGACATTCACCTACAAAAAGAAGAAGATAACGCTACAAGACGTTAACTTGAAGCCAAATTCCGTGACGCCTGAAGACGTACAAGAAATTTTGAAGATAATTTCTCAAGAAGGTAAAAAGGTGATACAAAATATGCAAAAGGAAATTGACAAAATCACCACTAATAAGAATGAAGAAGTTGCTCGCCTTAGGGACCACAACGACAAATTACTAACGCAAATTAAGAAGCTGAAGAAAGACAAGAAGTCATTAGAAAACAAGGTGCAACAACTTGTCGAAAATAAAGCATCGAATGTAGAAATCCAAGTCGACGAGAAAGAAACCGGTACTAATGCAGTAAATGTCATAACTCAAGAAGAAGACAAGCAAGTTGCAAAAGATGCAAACTTAGATGTTGTAGTTCCGACGATGAACATTTCAAGCGAAAGTTCAGTAACCTACTTAATAACATCCTTGCCAAAAGAAAATCAAAGTCAAACCAAAAAAGATCCCTATCGACATCCAAATCATGGGAGCAGACAACTCAGCCGAGCTATGTATTCAAAACAGAAACACGCTGATAGTCTGAAGAATACTAACGAATCATCACCAGTTTCCAATCATCGTAAGATTCCACAGAAGATTGATTTAGGTTGGTCCGATCCGTTCTCAGTACGACAGTTTTGTTTGTCACTTAGAGGATCATATCAACTTGTATCAACAAGGATGACTGCCCTAAGACAAGAAGATGTTCGTAGCAAGAAAAGAAATCGAGGCCTTTCATCGACAAGCTTTGAGGACAAAGCTTTTTGAGGGGAAGGCAATGTAATGAATAAATAATGTAGATAAATGATAAATGAATAAATAATGTAGATAAATGATAAATTAGTTAATTAGTAATTAGGCTGAAAGGTCACGTCTGATAAGACATGACCTTTCGTGAAGAGGCACCTGCGTAGGTATATAAGCAGGCCTCATTTGTAACATTCAAGCAATTCATATTCATCATCTTTCTAATATAATATTTGTATCCTCATGGATATTCGGATATTTCAAGTCTTCTGGAATATTTAGTTTGAGAAGGAACTTTGTTCGCTTCAACTTGGCCCTTTCCAGACTCTGTCTAAGAGTGTGAGATAAACACACCAAGTGGTATAGAACTAGAATGCCCAAAAATATATAAAGATAACAGTGCAACAGACATACAATAGCATAGAAAGAACATACGACAAATCATCCAGAAACATAGAGAGAGAATGCTAAGCCATTTTATTAAACTGAGAAATATAATGAGGTACAATAGGTGATCAGAGTGATGGCACCTAAACTTGCTCAAGGCAAGTGAAGAAATACTCTCAGAATACACAGGATATGGCTGCTCTCTGAACTGCGTCCCAGCTGCTGGAAAACTGCCGTGTAGCTACTATTGCTGGACTGGACTGAAGACTAAGGGTTGTTCCCCTTGCCAGAATGAGCTGAAAATCTGGAATCCTCCTCTACTCACCAATCTTGACAAAACCCAGAAACCATATCAGAAATGGCCGACCACCGAAAAACACCCCCCTTGGGGAATTACGCTGGCCTCCAAGGCTCTGCGCAGAGACTGAATAGGAATGAATGAAATGCTGCCTCAAACTCCACCAAAATCCTCCCAAAGGCAAAGGCTGACCCTCTGCTCAATCTCCCTGCACAAACCTCTGCAAAAATCCCAAACTGGAGCTCCTCCAAGATGGACTACGTCCTCCCTCTCAATGACTGCGCAGTCTCTCTGAATGCTCAGCTCCGCAACAAAACCAAACACCAAAACCTCCCGCAAATTGCTGAAGAAAATACCTTGCCCGAGTAGGCACTCGAAGTCCCCCGGGGCTAAGGGCGAGATCTCTGACTGGAGACACTCAACGCACTAAACAGTGCTGTAGACAGGCTAAACAGCCAGCGTGCTCAAGAAGTCAAAACGACCAACTCAATATCATCAACAACGAATGAATGAAATGAGGAGGCTCCTCCCTCTTTTATAACGTTGGCCTTCCTCCAAAACCCTAAGGCCTATCTCCTCAACGTAGCCTTCCTCTTGCCACGTCCTCATCCTCATCTGCGCAGTCTCTTCTAGAGCATACGTGGGCCCCCTCTCTACATGGTGCTTGGCCCCCCTTGGCTCCCTTTAAGTCACAACGTTGTGCTACTAGGGAGTGTGTTTTATTCCACTAAGTGAGTTAGACCCCCTCCACTCACCTTTTTATTTATTAATAAATTATAAACGGAAAAATTGAGCAAAATCGAATATTTCAATTAGCCACTGCTAATTAGGAATATTACACCTCTGTCCACAGAGGGGATTTACCTCACCAACAATGACAAAGTGACACACAAGATTTTCTGGACAACTGTCCCCGGAAAAACCCAATGCTGGAAAACCGATCTTCTGGCTATTGGAGGATTTTTATTATTAAGTAGATTCTAAGTACAACAAATCTGGGCACCTTATTGGTTAACCTGACAGACAAATACAAAATCTGCAGCAATACCTCTGTTTTGGAGACAAAAAACTGGACTAATTCACACCCTCAAACGGGATTTACAGAACTCAATCCTTTTTAGTCTTCAGAAACCCTAGCGCTGCTTTGAAGCCCTCTGCGTCAACTCTGCTAGGCTGTGGCTGCCCTTGTACTGCTCAGGAAGGGCCCATGTCGCCCCAGATTGGGTTACGCTGCCCCTACGTTGCCCTGGCTGGGCCTGCGTCAACCCTGCTGGTCTCCTGCTGCCTCTGCGCTCCCCTTTCTAGGCTTGCGTATCACCTGAAGTCCTTTGCGTTGTGCAACTGTTGCATAGCTGTTGCTCCCTCTACGCTGCACTAACTGTTGCTTCTTTGCCTCTTGCGGCCTCTTGTCTTGGGATCAGATCATCCCTCTCACCAATACTACCCCTCGCTGCAGCTGAAACACTTCTAGAAATTCTTAGCAAACCACGCCCTAGAATTCCAACTTCGTTTCAGTGCTCTGCTACTGTGTGTTTCTCCAACTGACCCCAAGCCTTTCCTTTATAATTTTCTCGTTGGGAAGCCAACGACCGTGATCTAATCTTGAATTGACGGCTAAGATTAAAAGAAAGCTTGATCCGTGTGACTTAAGTCATTTCCATCACATGTTTAAATTAATTACCTTTAATCTTTTAATTTTCCTAAGTTAGACTTAGGGTCCTTAATTAAAAAGATTAATTAATTAATTTTCCCTTAAACAGGATGGAATTTCTCAAATCCCTTTCTGGGTCTTGGAGATCTCATGTACTCTAGTCCCTCCACAAAGTTTGGGAGCTAGAGCACATCCGATGCTACCCCAACACTAAAAAATACCAACAATATCTACCCTAGATTTGCGGCTTATCCTCCTCTTACAAGCCCTCCTTCATGCGCAGTTTTACAAGTAATTATGACCACCATGGATAGGATTGCTTCCCTGCTGATCTAACCTCAGGACAAGAATAAATTGTGGCTCAGCCCCTCCTGTAGCAATCACAAATTTTTCGGCCCTTGTTCAAGTGACAATTACCAATATCTAATGTGCAAAAATTTCTGTTATTGGATGTGACCTAATCTCAAGACTCCATTAGAACTCATAGCATACTAAAGCAACAACATTCAAGGTAACTCGACCCTCTTATAAGGTTTAGGTCTTTGTGACTTGATCACAGAAGTATGTCCCAAAATATATAACCAAAAACAAGCAAAAACTCCGCCAACCTACCACAGACTTCTGCGAGGGAGAGATAGAGACTTCTATCCTTGATTTGACCCTGTTACCTACCACGAGTGGGTGACCCCTATAGGGGAATTTTTCTCCTGAGATTTGTCTTCAGTCAGCAACCAACAACCCCTTGCAGCCACTGAGTAGCTCGATGTGCTACCATTCTTTGCCACCTGAGCCAGCTATTGTGTATCCTTGCTCATTTGTCATGATCGTATGTTTGAAGGTGGGCCATCCAATCCCGAAGGTATGGTTTTTCATTATGTAATTGGGTGTTTATGCTTGCTTTTCTTGGGCACACTTGGGCATGGATCACTGGGAGACTTGGAAGAAGGAAGGGCTTTGACTATACTCTTGTTCTTGTTACCCACCACTAGTGGATGACTCCTATAGGAGAATTTTTCTCCTAGATTTGTCTTCATCCGACAACCAACAACCCCTTGTAGCCACATAGCTCGATGTGCCACCATTCTCTACCACCTGAGCCAAACATTGTGTGCCCTCGCCCATCTGTTATGATCGTATGTTTGAAGGTGGGCCTTCCAACCCTAAAGGTATGCCTTTTCTTTATGTAATTAGGTGTTTATGCTTGCTTTTCTTGGGCACACTTGGACATGGATTAGTGGGGGGATTCGATGAAAAGAATGGGCTTGGATTGTACTCTTGATCCCTTGTACCAAATTGGTGGTTAATCTTCTATCTTATTCCCGTGGGATCTCCTCTATTGGCTACTAGCTTTAGGAGTGGCACTACATGGGAAACCTTGATTTTGGTCGCGTGGTCCTGCTTCCCGACGCCATACATCTCACTCCCCTCCGCTCATTATAACCCCTTTTCACACTTTTCCCATCCGGGTCCACAAGGTATTTGCCTCCCCCTCCCCTTGTCCACACTTTGGGTCGGGCTTGGAACGATGCCCCAAAGGTTGATGCAGCTAAAAATAAAGTTAAAAGCATAATTTGGCCACTTACAACAGGAAATGTACCACAAAATGCAAAAGATGGTCGGGACATAAAATTTAGTGCGTGGGCAAAAGCCTAGCATGAGCTCTACCCCCCATCATTATGGCCATCACCCTGGTTCCTAGGGCCCCTATGAGTTCCCCCAACATCATTAAGGAACCCATGATTGTCCCAACCCCTGGTGGGTGATGAAATTCCCAACCTTATGTGGGTGATCACTGCTTTATCATACACATCATTCTCTCATTCCTTGGAGCCCCGAGCAGTAAATGAAAGAAAAATCAATAAAAGGAAAAAGGCATATGAAGAAGGGTGGAAAAACAAAGGTAGGGGTAACTCATGTACCACGATTGCTCCCTCCTACATCCATATACCCAATGTGTGGGCCTCCTTCATCATAGATACCCTTGCACTGTGGCATGTGGCTTGGAGCCTTCCCTATTGCCCCACTCCATTCCATCATTATTACCCATAACACCTGCCGTTTGATGGATGTACCATGGACTTGTTACTCCCTTATAGGTTGAAACCACCTAATAGGGTCCTTTATCATCCTCTCTTGTCGAGCTTGGTAACACCCGTACCTTCTAAAGCCCATTTGGAAGGGCATGCCACTATGAAGTGTCCACTTTTTCCCTTGGTTAGCAAGCTTATTTACTCAATTGCACTACTGGATTCTTGTACTCCAAGGCGAGAAGATGCATTGGAAGCTATACAGGATCGCAAGTGGGTCTCCATTTGGAATTGGTCTTCCTATACGAGGTCCAAGCCCTCCAAAGGGTCATAATGACACTTCTAGGGTGAACATTGAGAGTCATGGGCCTCCACCACAACAAAGCATTAATTGCCATGCCATGGGCTTCTTCAACACCACATATTGCTTGATCGTGCCCCATCCATATAGAGACGATGATGTACTTGGCCCACACTGCCCAACTGGCCACACACTTGCACCCAACACTTGGTAGCTGATCCAGGGCCCAGATGGGGTTTTATCTCATTTGAAGAAACACGGGAGGGCATCGACTTGTTATTGAGCCACTGAAGACCCATGAGACCATTGATTGTGCCCCACAACCACTTGGAGCACCAGATGATGTTTTGCTTGGAAATCAAGGGTCCACCCCCTTGATCATCATTATTGGAGCTCTCCTCTTCATCATGGCACATTGAAGACTCACCTTGGCCTTCCAATGGCCCTTTGCACCATTATTTTATCATTTCGGCCTTGGATGGCTTATCTTTCTCTTTAGAAGCTATTTGGTGGGCTTGTCACCAAAGACATGTTTTTTTTGCACATTAAAATAATATTAGGGGCTCAATTAGTCCAAATAGGCTAAATCGAACTTCTAAAGGCTCATATAAATAAAAGAGAGCCTCATTTATATTGGATCATCATCACTTGACTTGGATATCTCTTCTTGAGAATTTCACACTTCTTTCTTGGTTATCTTTTGGAGATCTCTTGATGCATTTCGATATTTTTGGAGCTGAAATTTCATTCTCTCTTGGAGTCATCTTCTTGATCTTGGATTGGATATATCTCTTGTTGTCTTGTAAGTAATCTTGTTGAAGATTTTTCCATGGAAAATGTATATTGTGTGGAAATTTTGTAACTAGCTCTTTCTCTTGTGCCCTAATATTGAATATCATTGTAAAGGATTGTTAGATTGCAAATTTGTATATGTTACTCATTGATAACAAGTAGATGAATGCTTCTAGTGGAGTAGAACTTGTTTTCTTTCCATGAAAATCCATAAATTTTGGATGGGTAAATGCTAGAGAGTGCTTGCTAGGGCATCATTTTCTAGCCTCCTTGAAGAAAATTTCAGCCAAATTTCGAATCACATAGACTCCATAGCCCAAAAACAAGGGCACTAATTCGAGTAAATTTGGTGATCACCCTTTCTTCCCTTCTCTTTTTCTCCTAAATTTTCGGTCTCCAAACCTAGACGACCTAGCTAGGGCTTCTTGCGAAATTCATTAGAGGAATTTTCAAATCCGCTTGGATAGGTTACTGTGTTGGTGTCTCCTCTAGTGATCCTCCAAGTTTCTTGCAATTCCAGCAGTTCATTCTGGAGAAATTTCAAGCCCTAGCTCCAACTTTGAAGCCCATCTTGAACGTTTAGGTGTGTTGGCTTTCTTGAGGGTTTTGGCACATAGTATTCAGTGGAATAAATCATTCAAATCCTTTCTCCCATCCCACCTTAACCTAGGGAGCACTTTGAAGAGTCTTCTCCCAAGATTATACATAAACCCTAGGTCTCGTGTGGTCCCACTCTACGCTTCTCAAGGACAACGTTGGTCTATTTAAAGGCATATTGTTGAAGGTAAATCCCCTTTCCGCTGACGTAGGCGATCCCTACTAGCCCAGCAGGGGTCTAGCAACAAACAAACAATGCTATGACGCAGGCTCCTAGTTACGAATGAAAGATTTGGGATAAGACCCTACCTGGATTCCAGCGCTCGATCTGAAAAAGAGATGTCCCCGTCCTTCAGTCCTGGCAGATCACAATCCTTCCACGATCTCCATGGATGAACACCTGCACACAGAAAGAACAAACAGATACAAGCATAGGAACCAGCGTACGTAACTAAACATCGGTCAGAAAAGACATTACTCGCATTAACATAATGGAAAAAGGAGTGGAACCATAATCATAGTCATCTATTAAAGTGGTAAACGAATAGAAGTTACAACCAAGTTCTGACGCCGCAGGCTCCTTCGCGCGGGTCTCCGGTCGTCCACGTCTCGCAAAGCTCGCCGGGGGAAAGGGAAACCTCTCCAGAGTCTCGTAACAATGGTCTCCTTGTTCGAATGGGCCTTAAGGGAAAGGAAGGATTCTTTTCAGCACAAAGGCACTTGGGAATAGGAGATGCAAAGCTTCAGCACTTCAAGACTAGCTTGCCATGGATCTGAGCAAGCTTTTATAGATGGGGAAGGAGGGAGTTGGGATCCCTATTATTATGGGATTGGCCCTATCAACAAGGAAGGTTCCATAGAAGGTGGCAAACTACTTCCCTTCCATAGAACTCCCGCAGCCAAACCTCCCAACTCAAGATAGGCAATGGTTGTGAGTTTGTTTGAACTCAACTTCCGCCATCCATATTTAAAAAACAGTCCCTAAAATGGGTGGCGCGATTGCTGCTCTATGACAGAGCGCCAAGTGGCGCGACCTCTTTACAAGATTTCCCTGATTGGCGCGAGCACTGAACTGTCTACCCGCGCCAATGCAAAAAGAGCTGTTTTTCATGGATTTTGCAAGGAGATGTCTCAAGGGGAAATGAAGCTCATACTCAGAGGGATGCAATGATGACGTTTTCAGTGCATGACAGTGTTCACAGGTCACATTATGGGTCCTCCATTGTGCGGGACGGGGAATGGTAGGGACGGTGACAAATTACTGTGTAACAGATGCCCCCTAAAGTATGAGGCCCGAGAGAGAGAGGGGTGAAATGCTTTACGAGAACATGTCTGACTGAAGGCCCGCCGTCGGAAAACCTGCACAGACAGATACAACTGATATCTTAAGTACACGATGTATATATATGGTATGGACGCAGCCATCCGAACAGAGTATGCTATAATCCGGATCCAGGGTATGGGCGCAGCCATCCAACTAAGATCAAACAAATAGACTCGGGTATGGTCGCAGCCATCCAATCATTGAGTCATGTACATAATGACAATAATCCACAATCGCAGCCTGGATTACAACAGACACAATCCAGGGTCTTGCGCTCCATCTCGACCCAAATAAGTACAAGTTCTAGCACGCGAATATGTGAGCTAATGTCGAACATGCAAGAACATCGCCTGATTACCAGCCAATGATGAAAGCCGTTAACAGACGCGAGAGGAACCACCAATAATGACAATGGTCCTCAAGGTACTACAGGTACAATCCACGGCGTGTGAATAAATGAGCTGACGTCGAACACCCGCAGAATCATCCGATCGGAGGTCAATAATGAAAATCTCTCGTCGAATGCGACGAACCTGCCATTAAGGCATGCAGGCCCCAAGGTACCATCAGGAGTCTCTAGACCAACTTCCTGGATAATGAGTTGAAGTCGACAGGAAGTGATCTTGATCGAAGGTGGGCCATAATGACTCCCACATCATCGACACGAGACAGAGGAACATAATGTTTTGTTGTGAATTAGGATCATATGAGAAACAGAGGAAGGTTGATATTCGCAGAGGCCAACTTCTCTTGAACATATAAACGGCACGGCAATGGACTTGGCAGTATTTGACATCAACACATCAAAGGTCATGGCGACGAGGCAGTGAACAGATGAGAGGTCAAAAGAGATTACCCAAACCCATGGAAGCAAAGTGAAACAACGAGATGAGATGTCCCCAACCCGACACGAATGCAGACAAGTGCCATGTTCAAGAGCGACATACCGCCGACGATAACGACGATGGTTCCATTTTTCCCCCACCATTTCTGGCGAGTACCCCAATTATTTTTGATGACAAGCTTGAAGGGGATAGCATATGCTTGTAATATAAGTCCGCCCTTCGGGCGAATCCATCCTAGTGCATTTAACGAGTCCTAGGAAGGAGAAACTCGGAAAAACGTCATTGCGACGGAATCCAATGTCATCAGGGTTTAACGAGTCTGACAAAGGAAGAACTCGGCGTCTTTTCATGTTTAGAGAGTTTGAAAAGACAGCGGAAAAGAAAACTCCACCGGTCCCTTTTCGTAAATAGTTCCCCAGATCCGAAAAGGTAGAAAACAATATCCGGAAAAACCTCCTAGTCGCGATAGGCTAGGGTATTCCTTTTTCGTAATCGATCCAGCCCAGCCCGAAAAAGGGTTAAACTTATACTGGGTGAATGTCGATTCGTGTCCATTTTAACGAGATCGAAACGACAAGGGCCTCGGCGATCTTTTCATATTTAGAGAGTCAGAAAAGAGCCGAAAGATGACTCCAGAGTGACTTTTTCGTGTATTTACCGAGTCCGAAAAAGTATAAAATACAACTCGTTTCCACCTTCTAAGTCGCAAAAACCTGTCACTGCACATACCCAACAAGCGTAAAATCCATTTTTGACATAATACATGCAAATATTTGACAAGAAATAACTTTTAAAACACATTTTAACGTTGAAAAGTTATAAATACGTCCAATGGTAAAAAATGAAATTACTTTTTACTATTTACCTTGTGGAGAGTAGCAGTGGTCCATTTGGAGCAGAAAAGATGTTTACACACCACACCATGTACACAAATGACAATCACGCACCTATGTACACACAAGACGGGCATGCCCCCGGCATGATGTCTCAATTCGAGGCGCATGCCCCCCAAGCTTCAGTCTTATGGAAAATAGAGTGAAGTTTGAAAAAGAGATTTTGAATTAAATCTATCAAAACTCGAATTGGACGTGCTCATGTTTCATTGTTTTAACGAGGTTGACACACTTAAAGGAACTGTCCTCGTTGCATCGTGCTTCATAATTCGAACAGCTCGGTGCAGACTTGAATCTCCCTGGGAGAACAGGTCACACCTACATGAATATCCTCAACAATCCCTGGTTTAACAGAGATGTTGATAGGAATCGTTTGAGTAATGTTACTCAGATTGCCTTCCGAAAAGACCTCATGTGTCAAAATCGGTGTTTGAAGAGGCGGGGAAGGAACCTGAGTGGCATAGCGCTCGAGACAATCCGTCATTGCCCCCAAGCTAGGCATAAACGAGGAACGATGATGCCCATCGCCCCAAGGTAGCTCCTCCAGAGACATAGTTTCAATTATAGCCTCATCTGAGGGAAAAGTCTCTCTAAGAGGATCAGTCGAATCAGCCTGACCAAGCCAGGGGGATTGTGAGTAGACGTCAAGAGCCATGCTCATCGGAGCATGCTGAGGAGGTGGAGGGTCCGATGCAGCAACAATCTCACAGTAGCTGATCTCTACCGGCGTTAAAGGCATGGACTCTCCGAACTCATATACCTGCTCAGGTGTAGGAATCAGCCAGGGGTCATCAGTCCTGGACAACATGTTGACTTGAGCGGTATTCGGTGGCGGCGCAGGGAAAATACCCATGAGGACTGGGTCTTTGAACAGACCAGGTCCTATGCTGTCTGGTGGATTCGGAATTTGATCCACGTACGGCACGTTATTCTCGGAGTTCGAGGTAAAAAATGACAACTGGTCTACTGTGACAATCTTGCCCTCGTGAGGGAACTTGATGAATCGAAAGACAGTAGACGGCACGCAGAGCATGGCATGGGTCCAGCTACGGCCAAGAAGTATGTTGTAGTTGAGTTTAGCGTCAACTACTTCTACTTCCACGTTGACAGTTTTTCCCTGTAATGTAATCGCCAGACTCTCGAGAACTCACAGGGGTTTAGATTCCCGGCCATCAAATGCCTCAAGGGCATTGGGAGATGACGATAAAGTTGGAGAACCGATGGCTCTCCAACAAGCGGAGGACATAACACAAGTAGATGCACCCTCATCTACGACGGCTCTATGAACGTCCAGGTCGTTAATCCTGACTTGAATAATCAAAGCGATTTGATGTGGAAGCCGGGGAGTAAAATTCTCCAGATCAAAGGTGAGAAGGCTCGAATCGGCGGGGTCAATACCACCGATGGCGGACAGCAAAGCCTTCCGTTGTGAAGGACAAATTTGAAGAACCTCAAGTGCAGACATGGCACATGGCGCCTGGGCCAGATCCTCAACAATACTGTAATGTTGAGCGGCGCGGGCGTTTGGATTATAAGAGGATTTCCGAAGAACACCCTTGGGAGGTGGTTTCACAACGGGTTCGAGAGTCGGCTTCTCAATTTCCAATGAACCAGAAGCAGATGCGGGAGGCGGTCCATCCGCCACAGCCTTCCCGGGTGCCTGCTGCTGATTATTGTAATCCTTTGACCTCGTAGCGATAGTGATAGGTGCATTAGTCTTCATCATGAAAACTTGAGACCCAAACGGTGCAGATGATGAACTTTGTTCGACCATCTGGGTCTGCTGAGATGGAAACGGCTCCTTTAAAACAGCCGGAGTTCCCTTTGAGCCTTTAAGAAGTTGACTGGCTTCGGATCGTCTTGGACAATCTTTAGTGTAATGGTCACCTTCACAGATGAGGCAAGGAAATTTCGGCTTACGTTGTGAGCCATCCTCAGACTTGGATTTAGATTCCGGTTTTGGGGCATCAGATCTGGATTTGCCTTTGCCCTTTTTCTTCCCCTTAGAGGATTTGTCCGCAGGATTGGCCTGAACGGCATTTACCTCCGAGGTTTTACCAGAATCGGATGAGGCGGGTTTGGCAGAGGGATCGTTGGAAGAATTAGCCTTCTGCTTCCCATTCGAAGACTTCTTCGAATTTTGAGAAACGGATCCAATGACACCATCCACGGAAGGGGTGGGTTGGGTCTTTTTGGCTCCGGGCCGTGGTGCATCAGGCAGGATGTCATAAAGCGTGCCAGATTGTGAATAAACAAGATCCAAGTACTGGGCACGCGCGATAGCTTGTTCCTCCGTCAGACACGCTCCCATTGCGATATCCTGAGCGATTTTGTTCACAAAGGAGGTGGTGAACCAGTGAGTCAAAATCTGATCAGGTATGTGAAACTTGATTAGTCGACGACGGCGCCGCCACTCATGGATGTGATCCGAGATGTGAGTGGCCGAGTCCTGCTTCAGGGAAGACAGGAGGTGCGTCCCAGTCTCATACCGGACTGGTAACTGGAAATGCGTGAGGAAAGCCATAGCTAACGAGTTGAAATCCCGAAAAATACCACGGGATAGCTCTATGTACCACTTAGCAGCAGCTCCTGTTAACGTACGCTGGAAAAGACGCAAACGAACCGAATCGTCAGTCCAAGAGTTAGACGAGCACCAGAGGTGATACGTCATCACATGCGCCTGGGGGTCTTCTCCAGATTTGCCCTCAAACTTGGGACAATCTCCTGGTATCTTGGTTGGAACCGGAGGCCAATGTGGATTATGAGAAATCGGATCATTGGTCAACTTTGAAACGTCCGGCAAGTCCAAGGTAGCCAGGAACGGCAATGGAGGGTTAATTCCCGTGCCAGTCCCAGAATAAGGTCCGGTTCCCATGCTCCACGATGGTTGTGAATATCCTTGCCCCCAGGGGTTCTGTCCCATAGGATTCTGACCGTGAGGGGCATAATTCGTATAGCCAGACTGATTTGATTGCTGGTAACCATTGTGTGGGGCCTGATAACCAGGGTTCGAGCCCTGATTAGGCGTTTGCCCTGTATAAGCAGCATTTGGATTTGGCTGCTGAGCATAGTTAGAACCGTAAGGAGGAGGATACCGAGAGCCCCCAGAGTGGTTATAGTTCGGTTGAGATTGACCATGAGGATAATAACTGCTCTGAGGATGAGTAGACTGCTGATAAGTGGAACCCTGCGGAGCCTGGTACGTAGGGCGCAGCTGTTGATTTGGCTGCGGCATTGAGTGAGCAGACTGGTGAGCAGAGTGAACGAAATGAGGGGGCTGGCCTGAATGAACAGGTTGACCCGAATGAGGGGGTGCTCCTGAATGAACAGGTTGACCCGAATGAGGGGGCGCTCCTGAATGAACAGGTTGACCCGAATGAGGGGGTGGCGCTGGTTGCGCAGGCTGACCCGGTTGTAAGTGAGCCCCAGATTGCACCGAATAAGCCGGTTGGCCTGGAGGCGGGACACCAGGTTGTACCGGATGACCCGGTTGGCCCAGTGGTGGAACAGGACCAGGTGCTTGCTGGAAACCAGTTTGACCCGAAGCAGAACCATAAAGAGGTCCTTGCTGATATGCAACGTTAGAGACAACAGGATACTGCGGTTGTATCGGTAAGGAAGGCTGGATTTGCCCCCCAGGTCCATAGGTCGGTCCCTGTTGATACCCCGGCTGAGGCTGAGCAGGTTGACCAGCAGGGTTATAATATGGTCCTTGCGGATTATAGAATGGCCCTTGCTGGCCCGCAGAGTAGCCTTGATTGGGCTGTCCCTGTGGGTCGTACTGATAGCCAGGTTGGCCTGCAGGCTGACCTTGGAAAGGTTGTGCCTGCAAGTTCTGAGCCTGGTTGTACGGTAAACCTTGAACATAAAGATAGGCCTCAGGAGCAGGGAGACGCAAAATGTCCCCATGCTCGTCAAGCTGACCCGGAAAACCATACACGGGGGTGCCGTCTTGTGCATAATGCGAAAAGAAAGACCGATAAGGATCTTGGGGGAGTTGTCCAGCTCCGGCGTTCGGCTGCTGCAAAAACAACCGATACTCCTCCGGAGAGATATTCTCCAGTATAGCAGTAGCTAGATAAATGTCCTCTGGAGTTGGCCCAGATCTAGAAGCAGATGCTGAGGCAACAGCAGAAGAGACGGCCACACAAACAGTGGGTCGCACGGGAACAGAAGTGACGGGCGTCGAAGGAGACACCCCGGGTGTAGTAGCAGCTGGCCTCGAAGCAGGAGATGATATTCCCATAGAGGCAGCAGCCGAAATAATCTGACCCAGAGATCTGTATCCCCGTGGCAAAGAAGGACCAGCTGACGATGTGGTAGCCAGCTCAGACTCATCTCCCTCAAACAATCTACGAGGGATGCGCTGGTAGTCATCAGACCCGGGAATTTCCTCACCAGAATCACTCATGGTTGATCCTGCCGTTAAATCACACAGAAGACGGCGAGGACTAGGAGGAAAAACAGCAGCAAAAAACGGTGAACCCGATGTAAGAGAAAGGAAATCAGCTCCCAATCTCAATTCAGACAGAGGGTCCGAAAAGGGCCAGTGGAAGTCAACCGGCTCTCCAAAGGGTTGCTCGGCGAGGACCGGTCCCCCGTCAGGGAACTCGGAAACAACAGGCTGCTGTGGTTCAACAGAAGGCTCAGAAGCCTCTGAAGAATCGTCCGTGTAAGGACTGCCAGTAGACGAAACTGAGGGTTCCGCCACCGTGACAAAAGACTAGAAGAAGAGAGCACACACACACACGGGCTGAAAATGAATAAGACACACGATCAAACAGTCACAAGCAATATCTAACTGGGTGTGTAATCGTGGGAGATTGATTTTACGACATTGGAAAATAAACAAATTCTACCGTTTCATGTTTTAAGAGTCAAGAAACGATAAAAAGATGACTCTATCTCTTTCAGAGTTGACACAAGCGTGAAAGGACAAGCGCTTGACGGTCTTTTCAAGTTTAGGGAGTCAGAAAAGACCAAATGACTGCTCAGGAAAAACTAGGCACAAAGGGTGTACCAGATAGCCGTGAACCGCAATATACACCTTGGTTTCAAAATGAAACAGAAATCGACCAAGGACTTTCCGTACGTGCAGGTAGTCTCCCCGAATGCTGTGTTCGGTGTATCACGGGTAAAAGGCGGCAGACTCGGCTTCCTGTGGATAAAGGATTGCAAACCTATAGGGGTCTCCCGTTATATACTCGACGGTACGGGGAGCGCAAGTCCGTACTAGTGCTGTCTAAAGCCAATAGGCGAACGACAGCTGCTAGGTTTAACGACGCCGGAACACGTCTCTAGCCTAGACCTTCTAAATATGTTGTGTTAAGTTCCAATGTTGCCTTAGGTTAATTGAATGAATTTTACAGTTGATCTTCAATTAAGTTTCAATTTCCAGGCCTTATCGTATGTAGTGTCTCCTAAATGCAAGCTATATGCCATGATGCAACATTTCGTTCGATGAAAACTAGTTAAATGAGAGTTGAGAGCTTTAATACAAACGAAATGAACGGAATGCAAACAAGAATGTCTCTAATGCAACTAATGCAATTGCACATTTTTCATTCAAACACTAATCACTAGTGATACGGAAAAGATGACAATTTGCACTAATTAAAAAAAACAAAAGAGATTATATATTTTTTTTTAAAATTTTCAATGTCTAATGGCTAATGTGCACTGAAAACAAAAGGAACAATTAGAGAAATGATAACTAAGAGAGCAAAGCAAACAACATTCACTCACCAAGCAAGCAACCAAATCTCTAAATCGACCCAAAGTCTCTCAAATCGAAGAAAGACTCAAACACACCCCAATGGACCGTGTGATCTGGGTCCAAAGCAAGGGCAAACGAATCCTGAATGAAAGAACGAACAATCACTCAAAAGACGCAACAAAACAATCAAAGACTGCTAAGAGGGCATGGAGGGTTAAGCAACAAGTCGACAGGACAATCAAGACACCAAAGCTCCCAAGGAGGGCTCGATTCACTATGCCACTAGATGCCCTAGGGCTCAAATCGTGAAACCGATAGATAGAGGCAAACAACCAAAGGACAGCGGTGAATTCCAGTCAAACCAGACTCCAATACACTCAAACAATCAGGAAATCAAGAAGAAAAGTACTGGTCAAGCTCAGAAAGCCAAAAATTGAAGAAATTCAAAAAAGTCACAGGGGTGGCGCGACTGTGGCCTTGAAACTAGCGCCAGAGGCCGAGTGGCGCGAGACATACAAATGCAACACGCGCCAAGTGGCGCGACTGTCAGGTAAAAACCCGCGCCAGTCGAATTCTTCAATGAAAACTAAAAAACAAGCTAATCTGAGAAAATGACCAACACAAGCTAAGCAAACCACAAGGCTAAAATAATGAAAGAACCCAACCCAGAAGGTTCATCAAGCAAGGAGAAACAATCAAAGCGAACCAATCATAAACGAGACAAGGAAAACCGGACGTTTCCCCAGCGGAGTCGCCAATTTGTTGAGAAGGTAAATCCCCTCTGCGGACAGAGGCGATCCCTACTAGCCCAGCAGGGGTCTAGCAACAAACAAACAATGCTATGACGCAGGCTCCTAGTTACGAATGAAAGATTTGTGATAAAAACCTACCTGGATTCCAGCGCTCGATCTGAAGAAGAGATGTCCCCGTCCTTCAGTCCTGGCAGATCACAATCCTTCCACGATCTCCGTGGATGAACACTTGCACACAGAAGAGACGAACAGATACATGCATAGGAACCAGCATACGTAACTAAACATCGGTCAGAAAAGACATTACTCGCATTAACATAATGGAAAAGGAGTGGAACCATAATCATAGTCATCTATTAAAATGATAAACGAATAGAAGTTACAACCAAGTTCTGACGTCGCAGCTTCCTTCGAACGGGTCTCCGGTTGTCCACGTCTCGCAAAGCTCGCCAAGGAAAGGGAAACCTCTCCAGAGTCTCGTAACAATGGCCTCCTCGCTTGAATGGGCCTTAAGGGAAAGAAGGGATTCTTTACAGCACAAAGGCACTTGGGAATAGGGAGATGCAAAGCTTCAGCACTTCAAGACTAGCTTGCCATGGATCTGAGCAAGCTTTTATAGATGGGGAAGGAGGGAGTTGGGATCCCTATTATTATGGGATGGGCCCTATCAACAAGGAAGGTTCCATAGAAGGTGGAAAAACTACTTCCCTTCCATAGAACTCCCGTAGCCAAACCTCCCAACTCAAGATAGGCAGTGGTTGTGAGTTTGTTTGAACTCAACTTCCGCCATCCATATAGGACTAGATCTATCAATATCTCCTCAGATCTGTCACTCCTCAAGCTGGATCTAGTGCTAAACCCCCAGATCTGCAACATACAAGACTAGATCTGCAATATACAAGACTAGATCTGCAAGATCTATCCTTCCCAAAGCTGGATCTAACAATAAGCCTTCAGATCTGCAACCCTTACCTTCAGAAATGGACAAATGGGCCTTCACTCTAGGCTAGATGCCGCCCTTTCCGCTTCCCTAAATGGGGCCAATGTTTCCACGTGTATCAGAATCAAGGGTTCTTCTTGGACGTCATTCTTCCTCTCCTGAAAGGATCAGCGTCCTCTCTCCAGATGAGACATCGTCCTTCTCCTTCAATAATCAGCGTCCTTCCTTCTCTTGCTCTGCGCAGCCACAAGAGGGCTTTTCTCCTCCTCAGATATGCTTCAGAAACTGCTGCTGCTGCTACTGGAACTGAAAAGTATACTCAGGACAAACCTTACTAGGGCGGGCACTCGAAGTCCCCCGAAGCCAAGGGTGAAACCAGAAAAACCTTACCAGGGCAGGCACTCGAAGTCCCCCGAGGCTAAGGGTGAGATCTCCGACCGGAGACACTCGTGCACTAAACAGTGCTGCAGACCGACTAAACAACCGGCGTGCTGAAGCAGACAAAGTCCAGCTATCAATAAGAATATCAAATCATGAATGATCAAATGAGGTGAGAGCCTCTCCTTTTATAACATCAAACTCCCTCCAAAACTTAACTCTCCCTGGACCTGCGCAGTTTACCTTGGGTTAGCCTGATGCCTCCCCCATCATATCCACGTGGACCCCCAAGGCCCCCTCTCTAAGTTACAACGTCAATCTACTAGGAAAAAGAACACTTTATTATAAAGTGAGGTGACTAAAGTGAGGTGACCCCTCTTATTTCTCACTTTATTTATTATTTCTATCTAAAGCGGCAAAATAACGCAAAAATGCAATATTCCAATTAGCAAGGCTAATTGGGAATATTACACCACATACAACATGAAATGTACCACAAAATGCAAAAGATGGTTGGGACGATAAAATTTAGCTTGTGGGAAAAAACCAAACATGACCTCTACTCCCTATCATTATGACAATCACCCTGGTTCCTAGGGCCCCTATAAGTGCCCCTTGCATCATTAAGGAACCCATGAATATCCCAACCACTGGTGGGCGATGAACTGCCCCACCTTAAGGGGGTAATCACTGCTACATATTACACATCATGCTCTCATCCCCTTGAGCCCCGAGCAGTAAAATGAAGAAAAATCAATAAAAGGCAAAAGACAAATGAAGAAGGGTGGAAAAACAAAGGTCAAGGTAACTCATGTACCACGATTGCTCCCTCCTACATTCATATACCCAATGTGTGGGCTTTCCTCATCATTGCTACCCTTGTACCATGGCATGTGGCTTGGAGCCTTCCCTTTGTCCCCACTCCAGTTCATCATTACTTCACATGACACTTGCCACTTGATGGGTGTACCTTGGACCTGTCATTCCCTTAGAGGTCGAAACCACCTAATAGGGTCCTTCATTAACCTCTCTTGCCAAGGAAGGTAACACCATGTTTAAAGCCCCAAATTTGGAACGAAAACCCACTATGAAGTGTCCACTTCTGCGCTTGATTAGCAAACTTATTTACTCAAGTGTACTAATGAATCATTGTATTGGAAGTTGAGGTGATGCATTGGATCTTATACAAGATTGTAGGTGGGTTTTTCATCTTAGAGTTGGCCTCTCTATACGAGATCCAAGCCCTCCAAAGGATCACAATGGCATTTGTAGGGTGAGCGTCGAGAGCCATGGGCCTTCAATCATCCAGAGCATTGATTGCCACACCATGCGCTTCTTCAACACCACCACTTGCTTGCTCGTGCCCCAATTATTTAGAGATGATGATGCACTTGGACCACATTGCCCAACTGGCTACACATTGCACCCGACACTTGGCAGTTGATCCAGGGCCCAAAGGAGGTTTTGTCTTTCCTAGGGAGACATGGGAGGGCATGTGTCATCTTCTAGCCCTCATTGATGGAGCATCGATTTGATCTTGAGCCATTTGGAGATCCATGAGACCCATTTGGAGCCCATAAAGCCCAAATAGGTGTTTGGAGATGCTTTGCAGCGTTTCGATGGCATCCCCCTCTTCATCATAATTTTTGAGGCCCTCACTGTCATCCTTAGCAAATGAGGCCTCAACGTTGCCCCTCTAGGCCTCCACGTCAGCCTTGCGTGGGCTTGAGAGGGCTAATTCGATTTTACTTTTGAGCTATCATGGTTGGCTTGTAACCATGGGTGGGTTAGTTGACATTTTAGGCATTGGAGGGGCTTCATGTTTCATATTTTGAACTCTTAGAACTTATATAAATAGGAGAGAGCTAGACTCCTCCTAGGATCATCACTTGGATTTCACTATCTCTTCTTGAGAATTCCAGACCTGCAATTGTTGGACAAATTTGGATGATTTGGATGCATTTTGATGTTAGGAAATTTTTGCTATCTCTCTTGGAGCTTCATTTCAACATTTTGATGGATGGATATATTCTTCATTGTCTTTTAAGTGATGTTTAATGCTATATTTCTGATTCTTGATTAATGTCTAATGCATGGAATGTTTGTCTCATGCTTTTTAATGTGCCCTAATTAATGAAATTTTGTCTAAACATTGAAATTGTTGGGAAATTTGCACGTGTTACTCATGGATAATGAATGAATGAATGTTCCTATAGGATTTGTTGCATTTGCATCCTTGAAACTCCATCAAAAAGTGTCATCGAAGTATAAATGTCTAGAGGTCATTTTGTTGCTACTTCCATTAAGGGTGGCGAAATTCATTCTAGGTCTCCTTGAAGAGCAAAGTTGCCATATCAAGATTACCTTTGAATCCAATTCTCCCAATTGTTAGGCACTGACCTTAATCTGTAACAAACAAAGTTCATATACGCAACGAAGTAATCTTTAGAATCCTTCGAAGACAAAGACATCCATTATAGGACAAGTAATTGTATATTGAATATTAAAAAAGAATTGATGAGATGATTTGATTACAACTGAGGGTCCTCTATATATACCTAGGTAGGTACCCTTTCACGAATGGCCATGTAATTAGAGACATGCATTTTCATTAACTAATCAATAGCTAATTAATCCTTAATTATGATTATTATTGTTTACATTTTTTTTGATTATTTTTCTATAAATTATATTCATAACATTTCCTTCCTCTTCAAAAAGCTTTGTCCTCAAAGCTTACTGATAAAGGGCTTGATTTCTTTTCCTATTTCAAATATCTTCTTGGCTCAGTACTTTCATCTTCGTTGATACAAGACGATATGATCCTCTGAGTGATAAACACAATTGTCAGACTTAAAATGGATCTGACTGCCCTAGATTAATCTTCTGTGGAACTTTTCGGTGACTTGAAAGTTGTAATGAATTGTTATCATAGGATTAGATTTTGCAAACTTCAGTATTCCCTGGAACATAAATCTGTTGCTTCTGTTCTGAATGGTTCAAATATGTAGACTGACTTAGTTGTCTGCTCTTGTGATTCGGATGTTGATAAGGAGTTCTTGTGGTTTGATCTCACCCTAATCTGTTTGTGGTGATTTCTTGATTTATTGGGGGTATTTGATTTCTTTCAGGTACAAAAATTGCTTGATTATTTGCGAGACCTTCACTTGAAACTTTTGTTATTTGGACTGCAATTTTTGAGTACGTCTTCACTTCAATAGATTTATCCTCTTCTTGAGGTTTGATCTCACCCTAATCTGTTTGTGGTGATTTCTTGATTTATTGGGGGTATTTGATTTCTTTCAGGTACAAAAATTGCTTGATTATTTGCGAGATCTTCACTTGAAACTTTTGTTATTTGGACTGCAATTTCTGAGTACGTCTTCACTTCAATAGATTTATCCTCTTCTTGAGTTGTGATATTGACCGAATCGATATTTGTTCCTTTATTTTCGACTTGGACTATTACGACTGGAGACTTCAATACTTCTTCTTGAGTAAGTTGTTCTAACTTGTCATTTAATGACTTCTAGTCACTTTTAAGCTTCTTTATTTGTCTAAGGCTTGGTTATGATTCCTTAGATTGAAAAGATCTTCTCTTTCTGGATTGTTGACTTTATTCTTAGTATCTTTCTCATCTTTTAAATTTTTGATTTGTTCTAATAACCTTTGATCAAGGGGTTTTAAACGAAAATTTTCTTCTTCTTTTTCAGATAGATTCTCGTTGAATTTCTTCTCAAGACATTCATTTTCTTCCTCTAATTTTTTTCTGGTATCTTTGGACTTCTTGACCTTCTCAGATAAATTTTTATTATGGTCCTTTAGACGCCAAATTTCTTCATTACTTTCTGTTGATTTTTCATAATATCGATCTTCAAGATCTTTATATTTCTTTTCCGATGCTTCGGTTTTTCCCTGAAGTTCTGCAAGTTTTTCTAAGCTTTTCATTTGCATATGCTCTTCACCTAGACATTCTTCTGTATTAAATAATTTCCTACACGTGGGACAACATAATTTGCAATTTTTTTAAATCCACCAATATCCAATTTCTATTTTACAAAATTGACATTTAGTCCAAAATGTGGAATGGGTTAGAGGACTCATCTTTTCTTCTTTCATTTGCTGATTATAATTCATTTTTTCTTCTTTAGTAATTGACTATGTATTGCCTTTGATGGAAAAATAGCCTAATATTTTGTTTTTTCTTGGCTTTCTTTAACTTTCTTATTAACCTTCTTATTAACCTTCCTTTAATTGATAATAATTTCTTTGGATTTTGATTATTATTATTATTTTTTAACCTTGACTCTTCCCTTTATGAGTCATCTCTCTGATATTTCACAAAATATACCCCTTTATGTATTTTTTAGGAGTATAATATATATATAACCTTTATAAATACCTTCACAAATTTTCCTCTTTTATAATACCTTTTTAAACCCTTACTTAAGTTGACCTTACCCTTTGTATATTTCAAAAATTAAATGTACTTTATTAAACTTTTCGACTCCCTTAATTTATAAATACCGGCTTTGTGGTCGGACAAGTTTTGGAATAGGCGGACTTGTTCTCTTCGTTAACCTCATGTTTTGCGGCCAAGCCCTATTTATTCTAGATAGCGAGTAACGACTTTGTTGCTGAGGGAGCCGCAATTGTCAATCGACCAACAACTCTGTCGCTAAGTGTTGTGGTTGCGTGGTGTTTTTTCAGTGGTCAATAGGCAACGACTGTGTATGGAGAATGCATATGTGGTCGCTGTTTAATTCCACTGTTTTTATTATTATTATTTTTTAAAGTGGCAGACTGGTAGCTTGTATGAGCTTAATGGTGGCGGCTGATGTTTGTATGGCCGTTGACGACTGGAGGACAAGGGAGACTGCGTAGGAGGGACACAACGTCAAGGTAAGCTTTGTGTATCTTTATTTTTTATTTTTTTATATATAATATTTTTTAAAACAAAAATATATTTACTGTTTTTTTTTAATATTTGACTTTTGTGTTTTTTTTTTTAATAACCCTGTTTTTTTTAGTTCTCCCTTTTTTTTATGCGAGTCTATTTTTTCTTTTCATATAAAACTTTCTATAATATATGGTTTTTTTTCTTTTTCTTTTTTCTAATATTGTTTTTTCTTTTTTGGTTTATTTTTATTTTTAAATATATATTCTCTTTTTTCTTAAATGGCCAATGGCCAAATGGTGAAGTGGAGAATCTCCACAATGTGTAGCGAAACACTTTGATTATGACGACAACAAAGTTGACAAAAATTGATGGCCAAAGGTCGGTGATCGGAGAACGTGGTCCTGTTACCACTGTAACGAACAAAGTTCTCTGAATCTGTCCCAAATAACTTAATGACTTCTCATTGATCATAGATAAAGAAATTCATGTAACGACCACTCCTAGAGTTTCCCCAAACCCTAGCTTCTACTGGCAAGAATAAGGTTTTCAAGGGAAACCCTAGCATTCTTTTTAGGTCTTTTCCATCTTCATCCCTTTCAGTTTGCTTTGATCATGAACTTCATCATAGGTGTCTTGATGGGGGTAATCTCAATAAATTTTGTTTAGCCCAACTTTGATACCATGTCAAGTTTTAGGGCTTGATTGTTCTTTGTTGTAGATAATTGCCTTTTCAAACATTTTCATCATTTTCTTGTAACACTCACCCCATAACATCATAATATCATTAGTAATTATGTTGAGAGAACAATAAACATCAACAATGCAACGAAACAGTGCACAACAGAAGGAAAACATGCACAAATAGAGACTGTAATATTCCTAATGGAAATTTACAATGATAAACAAAACAAACATAGCAAAAACGCATACAAAATTTACAGCACATTAAACAACCAGAAAATGCCAAAATTTGCGCTGAGCTGAGCCATTTTATTGATATAATTGTTGGGTACAAAGGTAAGATCAGAAAGCATGCACCTGGGCTTGCCCAAGGCAAGCTAACAATATCCAGGTGATGAAATCAGCTGCTCTAACATTCTATGTGGCTGTCCTCAACAATCTCTGCGTTGTCTAAGTGAAAACTACATCACTGGCTGTAAATAATGGCTGCTAAGGCCTCCTCCGGTGCTCAGAAAATTTCGAGAAATTAACCCCAGGCTCTCCACCAATAACCCACAAAAACTCACGAAGAAATTTGCCAAACGTTGACCTCAGAATTTCGGTCCAAATTCCCCTAGCTCTTCTAGTTGTTGGCTGAGTTGAGATTTCTGTTTGACCCCTCAAATCCCCCCAAAAAAATCTGCCAAATTAATCCTGGCCTCTCCTCAATAAACCTAGAAAAACCCAGAAAGGGTTTGTCCTAGTTTTGATGCTCCAAAATTGACCCCCAAATGCTTGGCCCTCCTCCACAAGCAGAAGATGTAACCTATAGCAAATGTTACGTTTGCTGCTCCACCAAAATGTTGGAAAATCCCCCAAAATTGCCTCCAATAACCTAAGAAACTCCCTTCTGGCCTTCCCCACAAGTTTCAACCCCAAATGATCTTTGCTCCTCAACCCCCACATTTGGCTCCAACCTCTATTGCACAGTGTCTACGCAGCTCTTGGTGATGCTGGCCCCAAATTACGAAATGCTGCTCCCAGATCAACTGAAAATGGATGAAACTCCCTCCTTGTGCTGGGACTCGAAGTCCACCGAAGCAAGGGTTAAGAATTCAACTCGGAAACACTTGTGTGCTAAACAACACTTGCAAACTTGGCTTCAGCTCAAGCGTGCTATGTGAAAGACAATTTCTCAAATGATCATGAGTACCCCAAATGAGTGCCTCTTGCTCTTTTTGTCAGTCTCCAAAATGCCCATGTGGTCCCAACTTGACTTTCTCCCACCAACTTCGCTCCAATGAGAGCATATTCCACATATGGGTCGTAATTCTCCATGGGGTGGCCCCCACGCTCAACTAGAGCCACAATATTTCCCTTCCTTCCTAATGTTTGGGCTCCCACTTAATCCCTAAAATTTATGTGGGACTCCTGAACCCACATCTCCTAAGTGCAAACATGAAACAAGACAAAATTGGGCAAGATTGATATTTCCCTTAGCAATATTGCCAAGTGGGAATATCACAGTCCTCCCTGCCAAAACGTTGCTTGTCCTCAAGGAACTGCCGAACAAGCGCTCTCTCTAGTTGTTGCTTCCCACTGTCACTGCAAAAATGTGCCAGGGTCTCAGATGCGCCACTGAATCGTCCTTGACCTCTACATTGTCCTGGCATGAAAGAATCCCTCAATACCAGGATCCCAACCCATCCTGTCCCACCTGAAGCTCCCCTCACTCCACTCACTATCTTGCCCGGTATAAGTACCAGAAATCCCATGTATTCCATCAATGAGTAGGGGATCATGATAATGTGGCACTATGACCAACTCCTCGTGAAGTTGTCCTACAACATAGGCCATCCCATGCACTCCAAGAGTATACTCTCGAAGATACCACCCAATCAATGCAGAGATCGCGTCTCGCTCATGTGAGCTTCTCCTGATATCATCCTGCTGGCCCACTTGCCATGCTAATGAAGTCCCCCACGCCATCGGTGACTCACTAAAGCCCAATGGAAGATCTGCATGATCTCCCCCTATAGTAGCCAGCTCATCCCTAAGGGTTATTGAGCTGGGAAGAGCAGTGATGATTAGGTCCCTTGCTAATCTCAGAGTGGTGCCACCATGCCGACGCTGCGTTACTTTGATTATGACATACTCCCCATCGTGTGCAGACTGTATCCTCCTCTCCTGAGGCCTAGTGGCGAAATATCTGTGAGAGCCAAGCTCATCCTGCACGGGCATCTCCATGATGCCAATATCTACCCCTCCACTGCCAATCTCGACCCTGAGCAACAACAGGATAAGTATGCCTCACCATGTAGTGGTGGTCTCAGTGATCCCCCATGGGTCAAACCCAAGGTGAACTGGATCACCCTGTGCCATGACCTTGTTGATCACACAATGGAGTGATCCACCTGTCAACCGGATCCCTGGATCCCCCAACCATACTGGGAGCTCATAACTCCCACTCCTCGCGGAATGTTGTTGCGTAACGTTGCTACCTGCTAGAACCCATTTGGCCCTCGCCTCTGACCCCTGTATGCAACCTATGGGTGGACACCAAGTATCAAGAGTCTGTCCCATGCAAGCCAACCTGCCCTGCTCCTGCTAGACCACACAGTGAAATCTGCTATCCCAACTCCAGATGGTACACCTGGACACTGCTCAAAGTCTGGGTGCCCTCCTGTAGACGAAGTCTACCATCCACCATCCCTTAGGCTCCTGTGACACCTCAAGCTATCTTGCCAAAAGTACATCATGCAGTTCCCTCACAATCGACTCTCCATGTGCGAGCCTAGGGGTGGAACCTATGCTACCTCTGTTGAGATTTGTGGAGTGTTGGGGTAGCTTCGGATGTGCTCTAGCTCCCAAACTTTGTGGAGGGACTAGAGTACATGAGATCTCCAAGACTCATAAAGGGATTTGAGAAATTCCATCCGTTTTAAGAGAAAATTAATTAATTAATATTTTTAATTAAGGACCCCAAGTCTAACTTAGGAAAATTAAAATATTAAAGGTAATTAATTTAAACATGTGATGGAAATGACTTAAGTCACACAGATCAAGCTTTCTTTTAATCTTAGCCGTCAAATCAAGATTAGATCATGACCGTTGGTTTCCCAACTAGAAAAGTATAAAGGAAAGGCTTGGGGTCAGTTGGAGAACATACACACGGAGGTAGAGCATTGAGACTAAGTTGGAATTCTAGGGCGTGGTTTGCTAAGAATTTCCAGAATTGTTTAAGCTGCAGCGAGGGGTAGTATTGGCTAAGAGGATGATTTGATCCCAGAGCCAAGAGTCAGCAAGAGGCAGAGCATCGCAAAGGGAGTAGTAGCTACGCAGCATAGAGGGCTTCAGTGCTACGCAGGCCCAGAAAGGGCAGCGCAGAGGCAACATGAGGCCATCAGGGCTTACGCAGGCCAAGCAGAGGCAGCGCAGGGACTGTGTCACCTAGTCTGGGGTTACGCAACCCTCTCCTGAGCAGCGCAGGGGCACCAACAGGCTAGCAGAGTTGACGCAGAGGGCTCCAGAGCAGCGCTGGGGTTTCTGAAGACAGTAAAGGGCTGAGTTCTGTAAATCCCGTTTGAGGGTGTGAATCAGTCCAGTTTTCCATCTCCGGAACTGAGGTATTGTTGCAGATCTTATATTTCTCTGTCAGGTTAACCAGTAAGGTGCCCAGATTTGCTGTACTTAGAATCTACTTAATAATATAAACCCTCCAGCAGCCAGAAGACCGGTTTTCCTACATTGGGTTTTTTCGCAGACAATTGTCCATAAAATCTTGTGTGTCACTTTATCTATGTGCATGTATTCAGTTTTAGATTTGTATCTGTGAAGAAGAGTTAATGTGTTTACTTCGATGTTAATGCTGAAGTTTCGGATTAATAACTTGATTAAGTAGGAGAAGTATAACCAGATGTAACAGTAGGGTTTCTGCATAAGTAATATTCAAAAATTTTCACAACCTCGACAATAAACCAAGTTGTCCCTAAGCAAGCATTCGTCAGCCCATGCCTCCACCAAACGTCTCAAACGGAAAATCATGGGTGGGTAGGTCCACAAGGGTAGGATCAAGAGTCTGCTGGGGTACTGAAGAATATCCTTATGGATGCCCTCTCTCTATCTCAGATCTACTAATAAACCAGTCGAAGACCCGTCTCTGTACACCATAAGATATCCCCAGCTACTGCTATACCACCCTGTTCCTTCCCATGCCCTATCTGTGTCAAGGCACCCGTCACTCTTCGCGTGTACTCCATGTGATGTAAGACCCTCATACTCCAGAATGCAATTCAACACACTACGATATACCGCCATGCACCTCCATGTCCACCCGTAGTCCACCGCTCAATGTTAGATGCTCCCACACATCCATGGATTTGATGGCCTTGAGCTGTGTCTCTACGTGTTGGGCCAACCCCGATTGGTATCATTACCTCCACTGTTGCATCACTATACTCGCTGATGAATGGATCTTCACTCCAAATCCCCTTTGAGGGATCTGAAAAGTGAATCTCCCTATGTGTCAGTAGTGTTGCCACCACAACCCTGCTCCTCTGCAACCTCTGTGCCCCACACAAAGGTGAAGAATCCCCAGCTCCATACAAGGCACCATCAGGTGGCCTGCCCATGCCACCTCCTCGGACAAACTCCTGCCAGAGTATGTTGATCACCCCGTGATCCCATGTACAAATGTCGTACCAAGTGTAATATCCCAAATCGGGAATAGACAGTAATATAAAGCACAATAGACTAAAAACTAGGGTTGCTCAAGGCAGGCTGAAGGACAACTCAAACCCAAGCTAAATCTCCTGCTGGAAGTGGATTTGCGTGGCTCTATCTTTGCGTTGCCTAGCCCAGAAATGCTGCTGTTGGCTACCTTCAGACTGCTGGATAGGCTGCTTCCCTTGCTTAGAAAATTCCTAGAATTGGACACCAGACTCTACTCAACTGTTAATCGAGGTTTTCATTGATGTCAATATGGCATTGTTGAAGATGGAAAATATATTCTTGTGATGTTTTGATGTTTCCCTAACCTCTTGCCCTAATCTTTTGATGAAACCCTAACCCTAATCTTAGATGCCCTAATTCTTCATGGAACCCTTATTCCTTGATGAAACCCTTAACCTTAAGCTTGGAAAACCCTAGATTCTATGTGAAACCCTAGTTGAAACAATCATTGAATAACCCTTTTATGATGTTGCCCTAAACCCTAACTATTTCATCCTAGCATAAAAAGCCTAGCCAAACCCTAAGGGTTGTCATAACTTATATTCTTGGAAATTGACTTTGGAAAAATCTTTATATGTTATAACCAAACTTTGGTGGTCTCCACACACCTATGTCACTATTACATATGGTCCCTACTACAACAATTCCCTTCCTCAATAATTCAACATTAAAATATATCGTAGTGGTCCCTGCATTCTCTACTCATCCACGTCAGTGCTCATCAAATGAAAAAGGGTGCGGGTTTCAGCAAAACAATTTGTCATTGCTCTTGTCCGAATCGGTTTCGAATTTTCCTAACTAAATGTCGGCTCTCCCACAGTCATACTATTTCAATTAAAAAAAACGGGTATACAAACCATTTGCTTGGCTATCGGTTGGTTAGAATATCTCTCATAGATGAAATTTAAAAACGATGGACTTCGGCTTAATGATCATTGACAACTCCACTAAATTGAAAATCGACACATCTTTCTGTCACGTGACTGTGAATTAAAAAATAAAAATAAAAATGATTTTTCAACCAATAGGTTGGCCCAAAAATTGCATGTCGGCTCCCGTATATGACGAAATCATTTAATACTTGGTATATATATACATGGTAATGAAAACTTCGAAAAGGACATCCGAAAAAAATACATATACGCAGAGCACAAGAATCAGATCATATTTTTGGAGCAGCGTCACAATTTCTGAACAACGTTTTGGAAGGCTCAGATTTGTTTCAGTTCGAACCTGTGACTTTATCTTTCTAAGATTCAGATTGCATTACAGTCATGTTTTATGACCTATCGTTGCAACAATGAGGTGTGAAGCCTTCTCTCAAGCTCGGAGTACACCACAGAATTTTGCAGCTTGGATAAGCAGTGTTCTGTGGGAGCTCGAATTGTGTAGCTCAGACCATCTGTGGCTTGGATAAGTGAATACCTCCTATGGCTCGATACGCTGCAATTCAGACTATTGACATAACCTCTGTCTAGTGTTAAGATGACTCTATACTCTCAAACTTGTGTCAAAGAATTTAACTCTCGGACATGTGACAATTGTTTATAGAGCTCGGTCTACACATCTTGAACAATGACTTGATCGGTGGAAGTCTGGTCCAATTATAGCTCAAATTTGTGGCACTTGGTTGGGAATTTGGGATCTCTTGTGAGCACTCTATTAGGCATCGTAGTGACAGTGTTTTGGGAATCTTGTGTATAGTGTTTTATGATTCATTGAAGGAAGACTATTGAGATACCTTGTGTCACCCTTGGAGCAGATCTAAAGGCTATCATTGAAGACATTACCAAAGACCTACTGGAGACATCTTATAGCTGGACATTGTGAATATATATTGAGAAAGGGATCATTGTCTTGAAGAACTCCTGATGTAGATTATTGAAGATACCCTTGAGCATACTTTGGAAAAGATACAGTTTGGGAAAAAGCTTTTTTTGGAGCAGCCATTGAAGGATCCTTGGAGCATTTTATGATTGGAGACAATGTTGAGGACATTTTGGTGAGTTGTCTTGAAGATAAAATTGAAGACCATGATGCATCATCGATGACATCATGAGGTGACTTGGAGAAATTGTTTGGGTAACATGAAGAGCTGTGGTGACACCTTCATGACCAGACAAGGTTGTCATTGATGGTGTGACGTGGAGACTAAGTGAAGGCATTGCTGAAGATTATCAGGGCTCGTTGAAGAAGACTTTGGGAGCCGTGAAGAATAACCAAAGATATTTTGACAAAGTGAAGTTGCGGGTTGGAGCCGTTGGAGCCTCGTAGAGACAAGGTTGGTGCTTGGAAGATAGGGTTGGAGTCCTCAAGAAACCAGGTCGGAGCCTGTACCAGAGATAGGGTTGGAGCCCTAGAGGTTGGTGCCTCAAATTGACAAGGTTGGAGCCTTGGAAAGACCAAGTCGGTGCTTGACACAATACAGGTTGGAGCCTGGAAGATTGGAGTCTTCATCTAGGGTTGGAGCCCTATATCATTATTGTACTTTACTTATTGTAAAGAAGACATTAATTATAGTATCTATTCCATCATTGTTCATTTTTGTGTTCTAAATATAATTGATCTAACTGGTAAAATTAACAATTGAAAAAAAATACTGATTCATCCCCCTCTCAGTATTTCCAACAATTGGTTTTAGAGCCAGTACCTTCACACAAAGCCTAACAGCTTGAAGGTTCATCATTAGAACACAAATGGAAAATCCAAGGAAGAAAGTCTCCAATCCTCCTAAAGACGTATCTTCCTCGACCATCGAAATTGAAGTCAATCATTTTGCGAAGGCCCCATTGTTCTATGGAAACTTTGATATATGGGAGGCAAGAATGAGGAATTTCTTAAAGACTCAAGGCATTGAAGTTTGGAAATCAGTGATTATTGATAACATGATGGAAGGAGAATCCAAGTAGTATAATACAAGAGCAATGAAACAAATCTTGAATGGGCTACCTGTTTCTATGAAGGCCAATTTTGAAAAATATTCGTTAGCAAAAGTCATATGGGACAAACTTCATGATCTTCACTCAAAAGGAGGGTTGACAATGATCTCTAGTCAAGAAGATGATGGAAAACAAGAAAGAAGTCCAAAATCCATCAAGGAAGTTGAAGATAAGAGATATGACAACAAGGCTAAAGAAGACCTAGAAGATGAAGAGAGCAAAGAAGACTTTGAAGAAGATCTCCTGAATAAACTTATGGCTTCCATGGAAGAGATTAACAGTTTGAAAAAGGAAAATGAGGAGATTAAGAAGAAAGCACAAGATGGTAACCAAGACAAGACTAGGAAGGAAGTTGACTTTGTCAAGCTTCAAGTGCAAGAAAGAGATGAGGAGCTCGCCAAACTTAAAGAGGAATTTCATCAAAACAAATGAAAACATCATGAAGAAGTGATATCTATGACAAATCAATTGGATAAGGCAAAGAAAAGGGAAGAAACTTTGTCAAGCCACCTTGAACAAAGACTTAAGAGCTTGAACAATCTTGAAGCAGAGATTGGTCAATACAAGGAAGAGGTCTCCTCTCTTAAATCTCAACTAGAAGAAAAGGATGAAGAAATCTTCAAACTAAAATCAGACATCGATCTTCTCAAGGTCGAAACATGTGAAGCTACAAGAATAAAAGAAGAAATGGAGAGCAATCTAGCAAAGGAGAATGAAGAAGTCTTCATAATGAAATCAAATATCATCTCCCTTAAAAACGAAGCACACGAAGCAACAAGGATGATGGAAGAAATGGAGAAGCAACTAGTCATGAAAGATGAAGATTGTGAAAAATTGAAAGAAGAAATTGTCTCTCTTAAAAAGGAAGTTGACTTGCTGAATAAGAACTTGAAGAGTTATCAAAACCTAGATGACATCCTAAGTCATCAAAGATCCGCTGTTGATAAATCAGGTCTTGGCTATGCAGGTGAACCCTCAAGCAAGAATGATAATGCTTCAAACAACAAGGATGTAAGGAAGCCAGGAAGAAATGATACTCCCAGTTCCAACAAAGGCAAGAGCCAAGATGACATTAGAAGAAACCCTACTCCAAGGAGATTTACAGATGATATCAAGAATACGAAAGGAAATGAATATCATCAAAGAATTCCAAGGCAAAAAGACTTTAAAAGTACTTCAAGGAACTCTTCATCTCCCAGGTACCAAAGTATATTTCTTGGTTATTGCTATTCTTGTACAAACTTTGGGCACATGGCAAAAGATTGTAGGGCATATCACAAAGACATATATAATGGTCCCTGTCAATCTCCTAGAAGAAATTTTGCAAGAAGAAGTCATGATCTCTCATTCATGAACAAGATGGAGTGCTTCAATTGCCATAACATTGGACATATGGCTCGGGATTGTAACTTGAATTGGGTTCCTCAACAAGCTAAAATTATGTCAACCAAGCCAGAGAATAAAGTTACACAAGCATGGAGAAGGAAGAAAATTGGATTCGAAAGTCTCTTAAACACTCAAGCCAACAACACATGTTGTTGATTTTATGAAGACATCCTTGGCAGTTGTGATATTCCAAGTGTTTGATGATGAGACTTTGCAAAAAAAAAAAAAGGAGACCATGCATACAATTAGGGGGAGTTTGTGATCATTCTCCCAGAAGCTATCCTTGAATGGGCCCTATGAAATCCTTGAGGAGTCACACATGGACAATCATCCTTTGATAGATCATCTCTTTGGAGAAACTCCATTAAAGAAATGTAGACGCATCTATCATGGACCACATAGCCAGAAGGAAGAGCACCATGACAGGGGGAGTAACATACCTATCAAGAATTACTATTGATGAAGAAAAGAAGCAGCTCGACAGGGGGAGTACTTGGGCATCCCGTTTGCCATTGATGTCAAAGGGGGAGAGAATGTTGAAGGGCAATAATATTGCCATCAATGACAAAGGGGGAGATTGTTAATCGAGGTTGTCATTGATGTCAATATGGCATTGTTGAAGATGGCAAATATATTCTTGTGATGTTTTAATGTTGCCCTAACCTCTTGCCCTAATCTTTTGATGAAACCCTAGCCCTAATCTTGGATGCCCTAATTCTTCATGGAACCCTTATTCCTTGATGAAACCCTTAACCTTAAGCTTGGAAAACCCTAGATTCTATGTGAAACCCTAGTTGAAACAATCATTGAATAACCCTTTTATGATGTTGCCCTAAACCCTAACTATTTCATCCTAGCATAAAAAGCCTAGCCAAACCCTAAGGGTTGTCATAACTTATATTCTTGGAAATTGACTTAGGAAAACTATTTATATGTTATAACCAAACTTTGGTGGTCTCCACACACCTATGTCACTATTACATATGGTCCCTACTACAACAATTCCCTTCCTCAATAATTCAACATTAAAATATATCGTAGTGGTCCCTGCATTCTCTACTCATCCACGTCAGTGTTCATCAAATGAAAAAGGATGCAGGTTTTAGCAAAACAATTTGTCATTGCTCCTGTCCGAATCAGTATTGAATTTTCCTAACTACATGTCGGCTCTCCCACATTCACACTATTTCAATTAAAAAAAAACGGGTATACAAACCATTCGCTTGGCTATCGATTGGTGAGCATATCTCTCGTAGATGAAATTTAAAAACGATGGACTTTGGCTTAATGATCATTGACAACTCCACTAAATTGAAAATCGACACATGTTTTTGTCACGTGACTGTGAATTAAAAAACAAAAATAAAATTAAATTTTCAACCAACAGGTCGGCCCAAAAATTGCATGTCGGCTCTTGTATATGACGAAATCGTTTAACACTTGGTATATATATACATGGTAATGAAAACTTCGAAAAGGACATCCGAAAAAAATACATATACACAGAGCACAAGAATCAAATCGTATTTTTGGTGCAGCGTCACAATTTCTGAACAACATTTTGGAAGGCTCATATTGTATTTAGTTCGAACCTATGACTTTATCTTTCTAAGATTCAGATTGCATTACAGTGATGTTTTATGACCTATAGCTGCAACAATGAGGCATGAAGCCTTCTCTCAAGCTCAGAGTACACCACATAATTTTGCAGCTTAGATAAGCAGTGTTCTGTGGGAGCTCAAATTGTGTAGCTCAGACCAATTGTGGCTCGGATTAGTGAATACCTCCTATAGCTCGATACACTGCAATTCAGACTACTGACATAACCTCTGTCCAGTGTTAAGATGCCTCTATACTCTCAAACCTGTGTCAAAGAATTTAACTATTGGATCTGCGGCAGTTGTTTATAGAGCTCGGTCTACACATCTTGAACAATGACTTGATCGGTGGAAGTCTGGTCCAATTATAGCTCAAATTTGTGGCACTTGGTTGGGAATTTGGGATCTCTAGTGACAATGTTTTGGGAATCTTGTGTGTAGTGTTTTATGATGCATTGAAGGAAGACTATTGAGATAACTTGTGTCACCGTTGGAGCAGATCTAAAGGCTATCATTGAAGACATTACCAAAGACCTACTGGAGACATCTTATAGCTGGACATTCTGAATATATATTGAGAAAGGGATCATTGTCTTCAAGAACTCGTGATGTAGATTACTGAAGATACCCTTGAGCATACTTTGGAAAAGATATAGTTTGGGAAAAAGTTTTTTTTTGAGTAGCCATTGAAGGATCCTTGGAGCAGTTTATGATTGGAGACATTGTTGAAGACATTTTGGTGAGTTGTCTTGAAGATAAAATTGAAGACCATGATGCATCATCGATGACATCATGAGGTGACTTGGAGAAATTGTTTGGTTAACATGAAGAGCTATGGAGACACGTTCATGGCTAGACAGGGTTGTCATTGATGGTGTAACGTGGAGACTAAGTGAAGGCATTGCTGAAAATTGTTAGGGCTCGTTGAAGAAGACTTTGGGAGCTGTGAAGAATAACCAAAGATATTTTGACGAGATGAGGTTGCGGGTTGGAGCCTCATAGAGACAAGGTTGGTGCCTTGGAAGATAGGGTTGGAGCCCTAGAGGATTGGAGTCCTCAAGAAACCAGGTCGGAGCTTGTACCAAAGATAGGGTTTGAGCCCTAGAGGTTGGTGCCTCAAATTGACAAGGTTGGAGCCTTGGAAAGACCAAGTTGGTGCTTGGCACAATATAGGTTGGAGCTTGGAAGATTGGAGTCTTCATCTAGGGTTGGAGTCCTATATCATTATTGTACTTTACTTATTGTAAAGAATAAATTAATAATAGTATCTATTCCATCATTGTTCATTTTTGTGTTCTAAATATAAGTGATCTAACTGGTAAAATTAACAATTGAAAAGAAATACTGATTCACCCCCCTTTCTGTATTTCCAACATCAACAATCCCACAAAAACCCGAAAAGGGTTTGCTGAAAGCTTGACCCCGGAAATTGGCCCTCTTGGGCTTGGCTTATTGAATTACAGGGGAAATCAAACCATTGGAAGGAACTGTTGAGAAATGCCTCTAGAATGCTGCAAAAATTCTTGGTAGGAGGTGGCTATCCTCCCCTCCAAATCTCCTGATGAGAATTCTCTTCCCTCCAATCTTCCGGCACCAACACCATTCAGCACTGCGCAGTCTCTTCCACCTCTGCGTAGTCCAGAAAGGGCTACGCTATCACCTGTAGCTGCTAATTGATAATTCCCTCACAAAATGTAGAACTCCTCTCATGAGCTAGGCACTCAAAGTCCCCCAAGGCAGAGGTTGAGATCTCCGCTTGACGATCTCGTGTGCTAAACAACACTACAGACTTGGCTCTTCGGCTCAAGCATGCTCAGTCAAATTGACAAGAAGAAATTAGCTAAATGAATGAGGAATCAAACCTTCTTCCTTTTGTCCATTGACGCTCAACGCATTCCTTGGGCCCCACCTTGGCCTGCATTGCCTCTCCTTGAGCCACCCATGTGCTGCGTTTCTCCAGCCACTCACACGCCGCCTTCTTCATGCCCCCTCCATGCTGCCACCTAAGGAGTACTCGACACCACCACTACAACCCCAATTTTCCTTAAGTAACTTTAGGAAGTGGCTTTATTTTGGCCAAATGTTATTTGTGGGTCCCCTACCCACTTTATTTCTGTCCAACATTAGGAAAGGCAAAAATTAATCAAAAATAATATTCCAATTAGCTGAACTGCTAATTTGGAATATTACAGTCCTCCCCGCCAAAACGTTTCTTGTCCTCGAGCAACTGGAAAGATGGATGCTGAAGAATCTATTCCCCCTCCCAAGTGGCATCCTCATCCATAAGGTTCCTCCATCTGATCAAATACTCCACCACCCTGCTCCTTAAGTGCTTCTCTCTGGTATCTAGGATGGCCTCTGGGCTAAAGCACCAAATGCCCCTCATCATCTGTAGGAGGGAGCTTAGTAGTTGTTGACACTTGCTGTCCTAAATCCTTCTTCAGGCATGATACATGGAAGATGTTGTGGATCCGGCTCCCCTGTGGCAACTCCAGCTCATATGCCACCTCTCCAACTTGTCGGACAACTCTATAAGGCCTTTAGAAGCAAGGCTTGAGCTTCTTGGCTCCCTTCTGCTTCAGCGTGGATTGCTTGTATGGTTGAAGTTAGAGGTACACCAAGTCCCCTACCTCGAACTGCCTCTCTACGCGGCCCTGATCTGCATACACCTTTTGTTGGTTCTGTGCAACCCTCAACTTGTCCTTGAGAGCCCTGAGGATGTTCTGACTCTCTTGGATCCAATCTTTGGCTCTGGGGGCCTTACTAGCTCCAAACATGGCATCAACAAATGTCAGTGCATCATAACCATATAAAGCACGGAAAGGGGACATACCAATAGACATGTGGAAAGTGGTGTTGTAATAGTACTCCCCCAAGTGCAGCCATCGTAGCCAGGCCTTCTGTTGCCCTGTGACATAGTTTCACAAGTAGCCTTCTAGCCACTTGTTCACTATCTTCATCTGCCCATCGGTCTGCGGATGGTAGCTGATGCTCGGTGTGAGCTCTGTGACCACCAGTCGGAACAACTCTTGCCAAAATCCTCCCATAAACCTGCTGTCCTGGTCACTGAGTATGGTCTTGGGAAGACCATGCAACTGGAAAATGTCTCTGAATAACAACTCGGCCACCTGTGAAGCTGTGTACCGAGCTGAAATGGCAAAGAAATGTGCATACTTCATTAGTCTGTCAACCACGGTGAAGATACAGTCCTTATCTTGCACTATGGGCAACCCCGTGATAAAGTCCATCGATATGCTCTCCCACTTCCCCTTTGAAATGGGAAGCGGCTGCAACTGTCATGCTGGATGGTTCAACTCCCCCTTGTTCCTTTGGCAGACTACACACTCTCGGACATGTCAGAGTACATCATCCTTGAGGCCCTTCCAGGAGAACCTCTCTTTGATGGCCCTATAGGTTTTGGTGAACCCCTAGTGCCTTGATAGTGGGGAATCATGAGCTGCATACAAGATATTCTCCTACAACCGAGAGAGGGCTATCAAAAAGATCCGGTCCCGATAATAAATGACCTCATCCATCACCTGGTACCAGTCATTCGTCACCTGTCCATTCGACACCTCGCATGCAAACTGGTCCTTCGAATACTCCACCAGTAACTACGCCCTGCAATTTGCATCTATACTCCTTAGGGAGAGGGACGCTGGCCTCATTGACAAGGCATCAACCACCACATTATTCTTCCCTTTGACATACTCAATGTCAAAGTCGTAGGCCTGGTTCTGACTAACCCACTTCTGCTGTCTCTCATGCAACTGCTTCTGCTCTAGGAAATACTAGAGACTGTTATGATCGGTCTTAACCTTGAACCGGTTCCCCACCAAATACTGTTTGAACTTGGCCAGTGCATGTATGATGGCCAACATCTCTTTGTCATATAAGGGGTAATGCCTCTCATGAGGCAAGAGCTTCCGGCTCTTGAAAGCAATGGGGTGTCCATCCTGCATCAACACTGCCCCAAATCCTACCCTAGATGCATCGCACTCCAAGACAAATGGCTTGGTGAAATCAGGGAGTGTAAGTACTGGGCGACTACTCATCACCTGCTTGAGGTGGTCAAAAGCCTCTTGCGTTGTGGGGGTCCAAGTGAATGCCCCCTTCCTGGTCAAATCTGTGAGGGGCACAACTAACTGAGAGAAGCCCTTCACGAACTTCCTGTAATAAGTGCAGATGCCCACAAATCCCCTCAGCTTGGCGACATTCTTGGGAAGTCCGATGATACAGTTGAAAGATGAGGAGCAGTCTGATGAAGGCCCAATGATCAACTGAAATAAGACTTCAGAGGGAGATATACAATCCTTAGAAAAATGGCTTGATGATTCTTCTTGCCCATTGATTATTACAAGAAGGAAGACCATATCAAAGGACGTTGATGTAATGTCTTTGAAAATGATTCAATATATCTCCGATTACCTGAGAAGCTGTATGAAATCTATATGATTATGATTCACTTAATTGAATGAGTGACTTTGGCACATCGACCAAAGGAATAATGATAAGAAAGGTAGCAGCTTGCAGACAACTCGATTGTTATGTCACTTTCATGATACTTAGAGAGAGTGTTAAAATTTAGATAACAATGGTGTTCTATGCTTGATGCACTTTTACTTCAATCTTTCTTAGGCCCGATACAAAATAGCAATCACATAAACTTGAAAGTAAAATGCTGATAGAACACAATTATAGATCAATAGAAGACAAGCCAAATATAGATCAGATTTACAATTCCTTTTGTCCAGCAAAGATATGAGATATTGTTGCGTTACGGCGGTCAGCAGGATGCTTCAACCAACAAAGTCTTTCTCGGTCAGCCAACACTTCATGTGTCACACCCACAACCCTCAAATACAGCTCATCACAAGTCAACGCAAGTCAAACTAGGGACATCGCAGAAAAGTCAACGCATGCAGCAGTAGAAAAGTCAACGCAACAAACCAGGGCTTCGGTCAAACAACCCGGAATTCCTCGATTTTAGTGCCCAGCTATACGGCCTCCTAAAATCGGATTTTTTGTAGAAGATTGAGGTCAAATGACCAAGGGTTGACCACGGTCAACGTTGTAGCAGAAAGCCCTAAACAGATCAGTGCAGAAAACAGTAGCTTCACTCCACACGTGTGAGGGGAAAAAGGCCTCCAAAGGCTATCGAACCAATCAGGTCACAGTGAGAGAATTGGTGATGAGTGGATGATGAAATGTCTTTCCAATTTATATCCATCAATGAGGGTGTGTGACACATCTATTAGGCATGTGAGCCTACATTACAAATTTGGCCGACCTTGCACATGTGGAAAATAAATTCAAAATAAATGTTCTGCTCATTCGATCAAGATGATCTTTAGATCAATCTTGCACTTCTCCGAAAGAGGAGTCCAACAAAAATATGACCATCGTCATATGAGCAGTGCAACATGGAGTTTGAACCTAGTTGCCTAAAATTAACACAGAGCCATAATCGAAGATGTAATTATTGATGATATCTGTCAAAGAAAAAATGATCCTCTCATTCATCAATGTAAGAGGGAGTTGAGTTTTCTGATAAAATGGAAAAGTTGTTGATTTGGATATAAACAACTTGTGGGTGCCCTGGTTTTCTTGTTGAACTCATATACTTTGCTACAAAGACTCTGTGACAATTTATGGTTAAGCCTCACATATTGTATATCTACCTACACTAACTGGAATCTAAGACTCCATGGATTTTTCGATGTTGGTTGGGTTGGCAGTCTGATGAATGGAAAGAGCTCATCCAGGTATTGTATTTCTTGGGATCCACTTTTATTTCATGGATGAATTAAAGGTTGAAGTTTGTTGCTTTGGAAGCACCACTCAATATATATATAAAGCAGCGAGCATGGCTCACTATGAAGCCATTTGTGCACATGCTGGAGATCGCTGTTGTATATTGTGATAATCAAAGCGAGATTCACTTTTCAGAGAATCCATGATTGGCACCAGGTACCACTTTATTTAGAATATGATACAACTGGGAGCAATCAAGCTCCATCATTTCAGGATGGATGTGCAGTTTTCCAACATCTTCTCAAAGCCTATTGGTAAGGTCACAATTTATCTTCATTCAGAGAAAGGCTGAGAGTCATGGAAAGACCCTACTATGAGGGTCTCAGTTGAACATTGAGCTCTAGGAGCTCTCAGGAGCCTGGGGTACTTCTTGGAGTTATGTGTGACCATAGGGTGAGTGGTTCACTTTCCCCTATATGTATGCTAGGTACAGGGTGAGTGGTTCACCTTCCCCTGTGATACCTCATGATAATATATGGCACATAGGGTGAGTAGTTCATCTTCCCCTATGGTGGTTGTCATGTGTTTAGGGTGAGTTGTTCACCTTCCCCTACGATTGATGAGATATGCATAGGATGAGTCGTTCACCTTCTCCTATGACATATGAGTAGGATGAGTGGTTCACCTTTGCCTGTGGATACTCTAGTGAGAGATGCATATAGGCATTTGTCTGTTATCACTTGTGGACATGTCGGTGGGACGTGGTTCATCCTTTCCCCACATGTAGGATGTTGTTTCCCTACGATCGATGGCTGACATGTCGGTGTGACGTGGTTCATCCTTTCCCCACATGTAGGATCCTTCCTACAATTGTTGGTTGGCATGGATGTAGGACATGGTTCATCCTTTCCCTACTTTCGGTGGCTTGCATCCACGTAGGATGCGGTTTATCCTTTCCCTACGATGGTTGTGACATGTGACTGTAGGATGTGGTTTATCCTTTCCCTACATGTGGTTTCTCCTTTCCCTATGTGTGGTTGTGAGCAGGATGTGATATATTCTTTCCCTACTGTTGCTTTAGTATCATCCTACCCATGTAGTCCGAGACACATGGGAAGTACCTCTCATCTAGCCAATGAGTTGGGAAAAGTGGATAGGGACCATAACACTACCGATGGACGCATCGTGTACTTCCGTACTCCCTATGTATAGGATGCATGATGTTCAATCAACTTGATCAGTCTGGATCAAGTTTGATTGGGGTTCGATCACTTGTTTCGAGATCTGACTTTTGTCAGTGGAGAGTGGCAAGGTCTTGTGACTCACTCTCGATCAATCCTTCTTCATTATCCATATCAGTGTTCAACAGAGTTGAGATGAGATGCAAAATCGGTGTATGATGACAGGATGGAATGATGATGGATGGATTGGCAGGTGGAATTCTCCCTAGTTGAGAGGGAGTGTTAAAAATTGGCAACTAGGGCCAAATTCCACTTTGGTTAGCTCCGTTGGGGAAGATATTTGGAACATTGAATCTCTTTTTGAGAGGACAAAAATTGACCTAAAGATCATCAAATTTGGTTAAGGAGAAATGTGTTTTTGATTTTATGTCCACTCATATACAAATTGTTAAGGTCGGCCTCACCTCCATAAAGTCAAATTGACAAGTCTCTTGACCCTCTCCAAATCCTATATATAGAGGTGCTTCCAACCTCATTATGCACATCATATGGGCATCAAACTCAAAGGTATCATCCTCTGTGGCAGCCGTAGCACAAGGAGGACAAGGCCGAGGTAGCTAAGGGTTGTTTGGTGGATTGTTTATGGGTTTTGATGGGTCCGAAGTACAGAAGAGGCAGGCCGAGGCATATCTGATCAAATTGGTGGATAATTCGAGTAGTATTCTCCCTGTTTTGATAGGCAACAAACCTTAAGGAAATTGCAGGGCTTTTCTGGACTAGTTGAAGGAGTCGTATTGTCTAAATCCCATAGCTAAGTCAAGCTACATGTAGCAAGGGCATGCAACATTAAGAAGGAGGCTAGGCGCACTGATTGGAAGTATTGTTGGAAAATATTGAATGAACTAAAATGGACTACAATCAAGCCCTCACCAGGTTCCTGATCTACATCAGTTACATCATCACATAGTCTAGGCTTGACTGCCTAGTGTCAAACTGTTTTGGGTCCATTATAAACAACAAAGTAGGCCGCTCTATCTGGACTAGGACCGAGCTCCTTTTGAAGACTTCTTTGTAACTGCTGTGTCTGTTGTTGATCTCTGGTTAGAGCAGAGTTTGGCTGCCATTGTTTGAAGGAAGGAAGGAAGACTTGCCTGGGCTACTTCTTTGTTATTAATTGTACTCTCTCCCTCTCTTTATCTACTGAACATTTGATATTAATAATAAGAAGATTTGATCAAGGGTTTCCCCATCTTGGGGTTTTTCCCTGGCTTGAGCCAATTCCCATGTTCTCTTGTCTTGGCTTGTCTTCTGCATATGCTATTTATGTTCTTTCTTCAATTACTATCAATGAGATAAAAGTCTATGTGATTGCTAATGAAAGAAATGGAATTAATCTTGGGCTCTTGTGGATCATTGAAGTAATTGACCTAAGAAAAGAACATGTTAACTAAAGTTAACACATCTCCAGAACCAGAGTCATCATCGTGACTTGAGAAGCAAATGGCTTCTAATTTATAGATAAATTGTCCAAGTGGAAAATAACGACTAGTTGGCTTGATCCCCGTCAAAATAATCTCGTCCGTTGATGAATAGTTACGAGTGAATAATCTCTGCGGTCAAAAATATTTACGAGTGTTTGAAGATTTCTGTGGTGAGAATTTTGAGAATTTGGAATAACCGCAGTAGCCATTTTTGTGTCGACATTTTGAGTCTACAACAAGACTCATCGTCAGGACAAATCTACAGAGAAGAGGAGGGATGAAAGGTAATAAATATAGAATGGAGGGAACAAAGAAAAAAAAAGAGCCGACCAACAAACCCTAATAATAATTTTAATGAAGGGAAAAAATCTTTAATGAAGGAAAAAATCACAAAGCTAAAGGAAAAATATATTTATTATTGATGTTAAATTTTTTATAGTTTTATAGTTTTTTTATATTAAGAATAAATAATTAATAATTATAAAGTTAACAATAATATTTTGTTATTAACAATATTAATTGTAAACCTTATTGGTATTAGTAATAAGCTTAATTAATAATACTAATAAAAAAGCAAGTTATCATTAACTTTATAGTTTTCATAATAGTTTTAATTAGTAAAGTTAATAGTAATAGTAATTAATGATATAAGAATTGTTTAATAATATAATTGATAGGGGAAAATAAATGATATAATTAGGGTTAATTAATATTTATTATTTATTATATGATTATTATTATTATTTTTTTAATGTTATCGTTATTAGAAAAATAAACAATGAAGTTAATAGTCATTATTGATGCACTATTAACTTTAATCTTTTGATAGATTATTAGGGTTTTATTATTATCAGAGGGACGAATAGTTTAGGTTATAAGTTTTAAGGGATATTAAGGGGGGAAAAGAAGGGATAAGAAAAAGTGTTAAGAGGGGAGATGAATGTGAGGGAAAGGGCAAGGAGAAGAGGATTAATGGGGGAAAAAGAAAACAAAATAGTCTCAGTTGTGAATGATAATATGGTCTTGGGTGAGTAAGGGGATCCAACTCCTGCTTACTTCCAAACCCCCATCCCTATTAAGATTATGATGTTGCTTTATAATTTCAAGGGCTTCACGAATTTTCTGTTTACACTGATGCTTCTCTTTAGTTATTACCTTAATGTCTTCAAGGCAAACATGGTGACATGTCTTTGTTGAATGTTCCACAAGTGCTGAAGACCGTGTTCTACCGTTTTTGATGTCAGCGCCATGCTCTTTAAGTCTTATTTTGAAGGACCTTCCTATCTCTCCAATATAACAATCTCCACAAGGACATATGATTTTATAAACACCCTTTTGTTGGAGGTGATCCGGACTATCTTTAACTGATGTTATCTTCTGTCTTATGGTTGACAAGGGCTTGAAAGAGGTTTTGATATCTTTCTTTCTGAGAACCTTAGCCAGCGTATCAATGACTCCTTGAATGTATGGTAGGTAAGCCTTCTTGCTAGTAGCTTGGGAGCTTGATGTAGGGGATCCATCTTTATTTCTGGCTGTAACCCTTTTGATGGTCTTGATGATGTCCTTATTTTTATACCCGATATTTGCAAAGACCTTTCTTAAATATTCAATTTCTTCTATGACATGATTAGTGTCTGATATTCTAAAAGCTCTTGTGAAGAGAGTTTTGAGTACCCCCATCTAATGCGTCGGGTGATGGTGTGAATCAACATGAAGGTAGTTATCAATATGTGATGTCTTTATTTATTTTGAGGAAATTTCGAATTTCTCATAAAACCCATTTTTTATTAATTCAAAAATTATTTTTTTGGATTAATTCCTCAAAGTTTTGACTTTGACTTAACCACCAAGGTCTAAGGGCTTAATGTTTCTTAAAAAATCCATTTTTGCCTTGGTTGGGGACCTCCAAAAATTAACTTCTTTTTGACCCACGATTTTTTTGGTCATTTTCCACTAGGAGAAATTTAATTTCTCTAGAATTATATTTGACTCTAAATTAATTAATTTTCTAGCTTAGGATTTAATTTTATTTTTGCCAAAAAAAATTAATTAATTAACATTAGAGGGGATTAATTTTTTTTCCACCCTCAAAATATTTTTACACGAGGGACCATGCACTAAAATATTTTTTACATCAGATATTACAAATTCAACCCTCATAGGGGGAATACCCATTCGTTATAGACCCTCAAAATAATTACCCAATTTTGCGACACAATATGATCTAGCAGACCAGGTGATCTGTAATAAAATAATTTAGCCAAATAGCTTAAATTAATCCCAAATCACTTTTACAAAGACTTGATATGACACTAGTAATCACTTAAGATCTTGTCAATGAATTCCACCCTAGATTTGGGGTTTAAACTGGAGGAAAAACTCTATCGATTATCCGTGTTTAGAAACACACATAATGCGGTAAGGTTAAAAAACATCCTAGGATGAAATTCGTCGCCAAAATCAGAGGCTTACCTAGGTTGTTACAAAATTAAACAGTCATACTAGCATCATTTATATTACAACTTGCAGAAATTGGGTTTACAATGACATAAGAATTGGATGGATGATGATTCTAATTGTTGAAAATTTTTGTACAATGCTTCCTTGGACTTGTGACAAAATGGGTGTAACACGTCCTACAGATTTGTTGCTCTCTATCCCTGCAAAATCACCACAAAATTCCCAGCTCCAACTAGGAAAATCCTCCTACAGATAACCCAGACTCCAATTCGCTGTACGCTAGACCACAATGAATAACTCGAATTCTCTCTACACCCAAGACATACGCAGAGCTGACAATATTTTTGTCAATGAAGCTTTATAAAAGCCTAGCAATGGACTCTCCTGATTCCCAACTAGGGAGGCACTCAAAGTCCTCCGAAGATGGGGTGGAATCCCGACTGGAATTCCTATGCTAAACAACACTCTACCCTTGCGCTAAACAACTCCAAGAGAAAATGAAGCGTTAAGTGTAAAAGTCAAAAGACGATGCACAAAATGAGTCCCTCTTATATTTTCTCTCCATATTTCTAGAATCCTTTTAATATTATTTTATTGCTGGGGGCCATTTTCCACCATTTTAATAAAAAAATAATTTGTCGCCAATCTGCAATAAAATTATATTTGCCATCTTTCTCCAAAATACTAGTTGCCCCTTTTAATTAATATTACTAAAATCGTGCAAAATTCCCATGCTCACAAAATTGGGGATATTACACCACAATTTGCTTTGCCTCAGCTGTACTCAAATCAACATACTTCTATTTCCAGCTCATCCAAAAAATCATGGCAAACCCCAAGCTACAACAACACCCAGATGTGCTTTTCCAGTCAACAGCGTTTTCAGCATCGATGCATCCATCAAGTTTCTGGCAATGTATCTTAGTCCATGATTAATAGTTTCATGTAGAAATCTCAGCACATGTTTAACAACCAAATATAAATATCCAGACTCTATCTGGCTCATGCTACAAAGAAAGAATTCATCTGACTGGGAACTCATCATGGGATCCATCATATTTAGCATATTTATCATGCCAAAGTTTATGACAACATACTTTCCTTAACAAGGAAGTCCTCATCATCCCTCCATTACACTTCTAATCTCATGTAGTCTATCATTAGGGCTCAGAGGTTAACTTCCTCTAGCACTAAACACAAAGATGATCTGATCTTGTCAGAAATAAATTGTTAGCTTATATAAAACCAAACATCAAAGACATACCTTCAATCATGAAGAGGGGTTGGAGTCCATATTAGATGCCCATCATTCCAAACTTGCCAATGTAGAAATTTGATAACCCAACCCCGATTTTCAGTTTCTCCTTATTTCTACCATAAAGTTAAATGCCCATTCCCATAGCCATACACTCAACAAGCTGTAAAAATAAATATTTTCTGAAAACACAAATTCTGGAAATTTCACAGTGCTGAAATGCAGAAATAAAACTCAAAAAAATAAATCAGCGACACACAGAAAATAGACATGCTGATTTTTCGTCAACTTGACCCTGGAAAAACCCCCTACAACTCTTGGGGAAAACTAGTTTGAAAGCTTCTTTTTATTTTTGAGAAATGCTTTTAAAGTAAACAACAATACACAATAAAAATTACAGCAAACACTAAAAACCACTTATCTCGATTTTCGTGCCACCTTCCACCTTGAAAATCGTGCCAAATAACAAACAAAAAATTACAGGAAAAATAACAGCAATAAATGTTGTACTTGATGTCTCGAAAAACGTGCCAAAAACTGATTGTACGGAACTGTACAGACATGACAATAGTCCCTTGATTTCTGTGCCTAGAAAATCTGCATTGAAAACCATGCCCTTAATTGCTGATTTTGCTCCTCAAAAACAACGTTCTCCTTTCCTCGAAATGCGTGCAAACTGCTTTACAGATTTTCTGCCTGGGTAACCGTGCCAATAAATGTTGCTGTACGGATTTTCTGTCTTGGGAAGTGTGCCCTCCTGTTGTACGGATTTGCTGTGTCTTTTGCTGCTCTCCCTCCGCTCAAAAATTTCTCTTCAGCTTTCTCTCCTCCTTTCTCAATCTGCTCATGAAAGAATGAATGACCTTTTCCCTCCTTTTCCTCCTTTAACCTAACCCTAAGTGACTTTTGGAGAATCCCTAAATCTAATGGCTGAGATAGCTTTAGATCTAGAGCTGAGATTAAATGCTCATTTAAATCTCACTTTTTATTTTTTAATTCACCCCACTTTAATAAAGACTCACTTAGTCATTTATTTCCAAAGTCACTTTTCCCTTTCTAATTTCACATTGACTTTATTAAAGTCACTTTAAAATTAGACTTGGTAACTTTATCACTTAAAGTCACTTTTAAATTAGATTTGACTTTATAACTTTATAAAGTCATTTTAGGAGAAAAATTAAATTCTTTTGGACACTTTTCCCTAGGCCAAAGATCAAAGCCTTAGGGAACCACCTGTCCTCCGGTAATCAAATTTCAACACTCCCTCTTAGCAAGGAAGGTGTTCCTCACCACACCCATCTTGTCTCTGAAGTAGACATGCTTGCCCTATGGTAAGGCTTTGGTAAGAATATCTGCAACCTGCTCATCAGTGGGAATATGCTCAAGCTTCACAGCTCCTTCTGAACATAGTCTCTGATGAAGTGATATCTGATGTCGATATGCTTTGACCTGTCATGAAATACTGGATTTTCCATGATTTTAATGCAACTTTGATTATCACAGTATATCATTGAAGGTCTCAACAACTGACCAAATAAGCCAAACAACATCTTGCAAAGCCATTGGCCTCACAACTAGCTAGATTGGCTGCCATGCACTCTGCTTCCGCTGAACTCAATGCTACTGACTGCTGCTTCCGGCTGAACCACGACACCATTGCCGAACCCAACCCAAAACAGCACCCTGAAGTGCTCTTCCTATCTGAAGCACAACCTACCCAATCAGAATCAGTGTAACCTGCCAATCTCATTCCATCCCCCTGCCTATAATCCAGACCAACGTTGCACGAAGCGGGGACGTTTTTTGGAAGCGGGGACGCGGAAGCATCATTTTCCAAAAATTTAGGAAGCGAAGCGTTTCGGAAGCGTCTAGTATATATATATATATATTTTTATTTTTTATTTTTTGCATTTATATTCAAAACAACAATCCCAAATACCATATTAGTTGTAGAAGACATGAAAACATGCATATTTTTACATAAATCAAGATAGATATGACTCCATGATTCCATTGTACATCAATAATTAATTATTCGAGCATTAGGAATCTAGAATCTAGATTCTAAATCTTAGCAATTACAAACATACATCAAATAATTAAGTTTTAAGCATACTATAAAACATAAATGATAAACATAAAACATTTAAGCATGATAAAACATTTAAGCATATTATAAATTTTAAAACATAAAACATTTAAAAATTAGGCATACTATAAAGCATAAATGATAAACATAAAACATTTAACCATATTATAAAACATAAAGCATATTATAAGTGAACAACTGTCAAGAGTCCAAGACTCAACATTAGTCATGTCCAAAATTCAAATAATAATGTTTACAAAATAGGCCACTTGGCCACCACCAAGACAAAAAAGTTCAAATTCACAACAAGCCTACAAGTCTAATGATAATCTATGACAAAAGCAGTAAAGTGTGAACACTGAAAATATCTACTCATCTCTCCTCCTTCCACCAGGAAGAGTACGTGACGGTGTGCCTCTAGGTGGTGGCAATGAAGAAGATGGTGGCTGTGGAAGCTGTGGCAATGGCACTGTAACTGATGAAGACGAAGCCCCTGCTGTTGGTGTTGAACCATGGAACCTAGGAAGCACAGGACCAGTGGGGGGTGGCATGTCAAGTCAATCATCATCATCATGGGTAAGAGCATCCTCTAATTGCTCTAATCACAACACTCCATCCTCCAAATTGGTCTCCTCTGGATACCTGTCCCAAACCTTAAGGTCGCTGTTACTCTTTGCATCTTCACAATAATGGGACAACAATCTCAAGTTGTAATGAACATAAACCAAGCTCTCTGCCCGGTCTAAACTCAACCTGTTCCTTTTAACACTGTGGATGAATAAATAAGAGCTCCGACACCTCTCTGCAGAAGAAGTGTTTACCACCTGTGATAGCACCCGCAATGCCAAACTCTGTAGAAGTGAAGTAACACCTCCATGCATGTTCCACCACTCAATAGAAGAAAAACTCTCGATCAATAATAGCATGCATGCTCCCAAATGGACCAGTGGAAAGTGTATAGCTGCTCAATTGTTTCCGTACCAAGTGTGCCTCCTCCTCATCAGGGACTAATTTATCCAGTGCATCCATATATTTGATTAGGACCTTTGGATCTAGGTGTCGTTTTCTCCTGCTTGCCCCCCAGGTGCTGTTGTAGAAAGCCATGATGGAGTATAATATTTAGGTGTCAATACATATGCTAATGCATGCAATGGAATATTTAGCATATCCCATCGTTTTACCACCTCTGCACGAATATATTTGTACAAGGTGGTATCTCTAGGCTCAACAATGTCTTTAATCTACCCCAACATGTTGTCCATTTGCTCATACACCTCCCTAATTATTGGCTTATCTGAATCCCCAAACTTGATCATGTAATAAATTGGTTTGGTGAATTGCAAAACATATTTAACCTGTGACCAAAAAAACATGTCAAGAATAGTGTCCTTTGCTGCATTAGCACCATCTCTATCAGTGTTAATCTCCTCCCATGATTCAACGGTGACCATATTAGTTAGAGCTTGTCTCACCTTCACTAGCCGCTTAAAGGTGAGGTAATAACTTGCAAATCTGGTTTTTGCAAGTTTAAGCAGCTGCAACTTGGAGTAAGTGCCATAGAAGTAGTTAACCCTTGTATGCCCTATGATAAATTTAATGAGCTTCTTCCCTCTCTTGTAAAGCTCATTAATCCACCCACATTCTTTATGCTTCACAATATCATGCATCAAAAGGTTCAATGTGTGCACCAAGCACCCAGACCAAAATATGTGTGGATAAGTATGCTCAATAATTTTACCTGCTCCCTTACAATTTGTTGCATTATCTGTGATCACTTGAACCACTTTGCTAGGACCAACATCTCTGATTGATTGCAATAGGAGATCTGCAATGTTTTGGGAAGTTGCACTGACAGAGGAGGAATCATGACATGCAATAAACACTGCACCAGTAATAGAAACACCAAGAACATTTATCAAATGTTGGTTTCTGATATTTGTCCACCCATCTGATACAATGGATACCCCACTATTAACCCACTCATTTGTAAAACTTGTCAAAGCTACTTGAACCTTTCCTTTTTCTCTTTCTAATAACACATTCTAGCTTTCTCATAGTTGGGGGACTTGTATCCTTTTGGGGTTTCATTGATGCCCTTTACCATTTCATGCCAATAGGGAGAGCGAAGCACATTGAGTGGTACACTGCAAGCACAAAGAAATCGGACTATCTTTCCATCCACATCATCCCTCCCAACAACATTAAGGAAATATGCTATTGTTTTTTTACCTCCAGAACTTGCAGAAACACCATGAGCAGATGAGCTACCAAATCTAGAGATTGCACTTGATTCAGATTGAGTTTTTTGTTTTTTACTTTTTTGTTCTTCAACCTCCTCTATTTGGATGTATTTTCTTCTTTGTTCAGCTGGAACCTTTGGGCAAATTGCTATCCCCACAACACCCTTTCTTTCATCACTGTCCGTCACCCCACAAAGATGCCTCTTCACACGGGTATATGAACTGCTATATGGTTTTCCTCCATGACAACCATGAGGGCACAAAAACTTGTAGCTTCCACCACCTTTTCCCCCTTCAAGTTTGGTCACATAGTTCCACAAGGGTGTCAATGCAGCTTTCCCATCTTGTGATTCAATGTTTTCATCATCCCCTTCCTCTTCAAAGTCTTCCTCCTCATCATACATTGGGTCACTCATATGGTGACCACTTTCCTCTTCTTCCTCGTGTTCTCCTCTTCTATTTCTACTCCCCCTTACCATCATCAAAACCAAGAGTGGAATGATACATAGAACCCAAAGAAACATCATCTTTGAGTATGAATATAGATGGTGGACAACCTGCAAATAAACGTACAAGAAGAAAGATTGGGAAAGTGTAGGAGAGGGAGTAGAGAAAATGCAAAAAAAAATGACAAAAAAAATGAGAGAGTTTGGGGTTTGCACTTACCTCTTTAGCTCTTGTAGATGGAAGCCCTTCTTTACTCCTCCAAGCGTCTCCTCCTTCACTCCTCCAAGCTCTCCTCAACTCTCTCTCCTCCAAGCTCTTTCTCTTGTCTTCTCCAAGCTCTCCAAAAACACAAGTGAGCAAATAATAGGTGAAATAGAGCTTATAACATTTTCATCACATCCCTAACCCAAGACTAACTCATTAACTAACCCAAATAAAACCAAGGAAAAAAAAAGAAAAAAAAGAAAAAAAAAACTCTTTTTTTAAGTGCGAAATTCGGATCCGTACGACGCTGTACGGAATCGCTTGCGATCCGTACAGGATCCACGGCGCTTCCGTACAACGATCTGCCGTATGAAACGCGGATCCGACTTTCCAAGAACTGCAATTTTTTTTGCGAAACACATTTCGGTGTACGGATCCCGTATGGTTCCGTACAGGACGAGTTTCGGGGCTTCGAGCCCCGCGGGGCGTTTCCTGCAACATTGATCCAGAGCATACTCCACTGTCCCCTGCAAGTAGCGCAAAATGTGTTTTGCAGCAACCCAGTGCACCCTCCTGGGTTCACACATGAACTGGCTCATCGTGTTGACTGCAAAACATATATCTGGTCTGGTGTTGACCAAATACATCAAGGAACCAATCAGCTGTCTATACAATGTGGGATCCACCAACTCGGAATCTGAAGCATGAAGCTTCTTCCAGTTGGTGATCATCGGTGTCAACATGGGTCTACAATCCTCCATGTGGAACCTGCCAAGGATGTACACAATATACTTCCCCTGTCCCAAGAATAAATGCCGCTCCTCTTGCCACACCTCCAAACCCAAAAAGTAATGCATCAAGCCAATGTCCTTCATCTCAAACTCCGACGCAGGATCTCTCTTGCAGCTCTCTATGAGTCTCTCTGCACCCATAATGACCAAGTCATCTACATACAACACCAGAATGAGAGGCTCCTCACCTATCACAATAAAGTAAAGGTTCGGATCTGCATCACTCTTTGTGAAACCCATCTCCTGCAAGTATGTATCTATCCTGGAGTACCAAGCTCTAGGAGCTTGCTTCAGGCCATAAAGGGCCTTCTTCAGTCTGCATACATGGGACTCCTTCCCATGCACCTCAAAGCTATGTGGCTGCTCAATGTACACCTCCTCCTGTATGAAACCATTGAAAAATGCGGTCTTCACATCCATCTGGTGGATCTTCCAACCCATCTTTGTTGCTATCGATATGATGGAGCGAATCAAAGTATATCGAGCCACGGGAGCGAAGGTCTCCTCATAATCAACTCCCTCTACTTGGGAGAACCCTCTAGCCTCAAACCTTGCCTTGAATTTCTCAATGCTGCCATCTGCAGCATGCTTTACCTTGTAAAGCCATTTGGAAGTAACCATGGATTTGCCCTCAGGCCTTGGCACCACCTCCCAAACATCATTCTTCATGATAGAAGAATACTCCTCTTGCATGGCCTCTCTCTAGACCTGCTGGCTAGCTGCCTCCTCATAGCTAGAAGGCTCAGAGTCAAGGATGTTGGCAACCATTGCATATAGCTACAAAACCTATCAGGTGGTCTGCTCTCTCTGACCGACCTCTTTGGCCCAGCAACAGATGTGGCCTCTCTCAAGGTATCCTGAAGCCACTTGGGCTTCCTCTTCCCTGAGCACACTTCTCCCACCAGAGAATGAAACTCCTCCTCCTCATCAGGAGCCTGAACTCCTGATTGTCTGTCTGCTGTCCTCCTGCATGAACCTGAACCTGTAGACGCTGAAGTACCGTGTGAACTGTCCATCAGTGGACTCCCTAGTGAACTGCTCTGCGGACTGCTCTGCATGCTGTTTGAAGCACCACCCCTTTGACTCTGTTAGCCATTGCTCACTGATGGACCTGGCACCGTAATCGATGTACCTCCGGATCCTCCTGATCCCTGCCCACTGGATCCCTGTGCCTGACTCAGCTGCTCTTGAGGGTCTGGCTGATTCAGAAACTCTAACTCCCGTGACCTCCTGAAAGCCCTGTCCTCCTCGAACTTCACATCTCGCCTGACAACAGCTCTCCTCTGTGCGGGAATATAAATTCGAAAGGCCTTCGATGTCTCACTGTAGCCCACAAAGATACCCTTCTCTGCGGTGGGCTCTAGCTTGGTCCTTTTCTCCTTGGGTACGTAGGAGTATGCAATACACCCAAAGATACGGAAGTGACCAACATCAATCTTTTTCCCAGAAAAAGCCTCCTCCGGAGTCACATGCTCCAAGGCATGATGCAGACTCCTGTTCTGCAAATATACAACAGTGTTGCAGGCCTCTGCCCACAAAAACAATGGTAACCCCTGATCATGTAACATGGCTTTGGCAGCCCCGACGATGGATTTGTTCTTCCTCTTCGAAACCCCGTTCTGCAGGGTGTTGTAAGGAACTGTGAACTCCCTCCGAATGCCTGCCTCCGCACAATACTCAACGAACTCACCAAGGGTGCACTCTCCTCCATTGTCCGACCTCAGGGACTTGATATTCCGACCTGTCTGAGTCTCCACAAGAGCTTTGAACTCCTGAAACCGCTTGAAGACCTCACTCTTGGTCTTCAAGAAATAAATCCAGGTCCTCTTGGAGTGATCATCAATGAATAAAACATAATACCCATATCCACTCAAGGAAACATGAGACATCCGACCACTCACATTGGAATGAATCAAATCAAGTATCCTAGTCGATCTGTTGTCACTGCTGGGAAAAGGGGATTTGTCAAACTTGCCCATAGCACATCCTCTGCATGTATCAAAGTGATCACTACTGAAATCTGGCACACTTGTAGTGATCTCCTGCAATGTCCTCAAGGCTCCATGATACATGTGCCCCATCCTGCGGTGCCAAATCTCGTACAGCTCTAAATTGCTAGCTCTGCTGTTGGTACTACTGCTCAATGCCAAAAGGGCTGAAATGCAAACTTGTACACCTTTGCATGGCGTACACCAATCACTCTAGCTGACTTAGCTAGAGCGCCCCTGGGATATATCAGCACCTGTCCTCTCCTGAACAATATCTCATATCCTTTGTCCTCCAATGCTGAGATGGATATGAGGTTCTTCCTCATCCCTGGCACATATAGAACATCTGACACCTTCAAGGGAGGTTTGGATTCCCTATCAAATGTCAATGTCTCCACACCGACTGCTCTAACAACGCTATCATCTCCGAGTACTACCTCTATATCAGTGCCACTCTTTGAAAGCTCTGAGAAGTACTCACGGACTCCTGTCATATGACGTGAAGCTCCACTGTCAACATACCAGATACCTGAAGATGCTCCGCTAGTGGAGGGAAACGCACACTTCCTCTCAACCTCCATGGCAGGTGATCCTGCACTAGTGGACTCACAAGCAATGAACCCAAACTCCCGGTCAAAGCTATCCGTAAAGTCCTCTATCTCTGCTGATGCTGCCATGCTCTAGTTCTTCCCCTTCTTCTTCTTCTCTGGACACACAACTGCATAGTGTCCCATCTTTTGACAATTCCAACACTTCACCTTGGAATAGTCCTTCTGCGTGTTCCCCTGTTTACCTTTACCTTTGCCTTTGCCCCCACCAACATTTGTGGAAGCTTGCTTCTTTCCCTTGCCTTTCTTGCCTCCTGCCAACAGTGCTACATTCTCATCCTGCTCAACTGGTTTGGTTGCCCCAAGCTGCCTCTTTCTGATTTCTGTCGGTATGCAATCATCCCAGAACCTCTCTCAAGTGGGAAAGGTCTCACGTGCACAAACCCCATCAACAAAGTTCAGCCATGAACTGGGAAGGCCATTCACTGCAATCTGCATCAACTCAATGGGTGGAATGACCTCTCCAACTGCTGCCAATACATCTCTCACATTGGTAATATTTGTGAGATATCCAATTGCACTATCAGTCTTACCTATCTTAATGGTCTTCAGCTTCTCCCTTAGGACCATTTTCCTGTTCTCATTGGTACTCTGGTAGACATTGGTCAACGCTGTCCACATTTCATGAGCATATCTCTTTCTTCTCATATGAGAAATGCAATGGTCTTTGATTCCATCCAGAATCAGTCTCTTACCCTTGTTATTTTCTTATTAAAGTCTGCCAACTGAACAACATCAATAGGCACATTAACAGGGTGCTGTTGGGTATGCACCATTATACCTCAGAGTTCTGCTTCCTCAAAGATGCTCTGCATTCTTTCCTTCCATACACTAGTTACTATGCCCATTCAACCTATCCTCCACCCTCAAGCCCAAAGACATGCTTGCTGTCCTAATAAACTGAAAATAACACTGTTGTAGTTAAGGTACTGTTTTCTGTGTGAAAAATCAGTTTGCTGTAATTTTTCTTCTTGCTGTCCCAAACTGCACTTTTCAGCAAAATAGCTCCGATACCATGTATAAATTTGATAACCGAACCCTGGTTTTCAGTTTCTCCTTATTTCTCCCATAAAGTTAAATGCCCATTCCCATAGCCATACATTCAATAAGCTGGAAAAATAAATATTTTTTGAAAACACAAATTCTGGAAATTTTACAGTGCTGAAATGCAGAAATAAAACTCAGAAAAATAAATTAGCCACACAGAAAATAGGCACGCTGATTTTTGGTCAACTTGACCCTGGAAAAACCCCCTAAAACTTTTAGGGAAAACCAGTTCGAAAGCTTCTTCTTATTTCTGATAAATGCTTTTATAGTGAACAACAATACATAGTAAAAATTACAGCAAACACTAAAAACCACTTATCTCGATTTTCGTGCCACTTTCCACCTTGAACATCGTGCCAAACAACAAATAGAAAATTACAAGAAAAATTAAAGCAATAAATGCTGTACTTGCTGCCTTGAAAACTGTGCCCTTCACTGTTGATTCTGCTCCTCGAAAACAACACTGTCCTTTCCTTGAAATGCGTGCAAACTGCTGTACGGATTTTTTGCCTCGGTAATCGTGCCAATAAATGTTGCTATACGGATTTTTTGCCTTGGGAAGTGTGTCCTCCTGCTGTACGGATTTGGTGTGTGTCTTTTGCTGGTCTCCCTCCACTCAGAAATTTCTCTTCAGCTTTCTCTCCTCCTCTCTCAGTCTGCTCATGCAAGAATGAATGACCTTTTCCCTCATTTTCCTCTTTTAACCTAACCCTAAGTGACTTTTGGGGAATCCCTAAATTTAATCACTGAGATAGCTTTAGATCTAGGGCTGAGATTAAATGCTCATTTAAATCTCACTTTTTATTTTTTAATTCACCCCACTTTAATAAAGACCCACTTAGTCATTTATTTCCAAAGTCACTTTTTCCCTTTCTAATTTCACATTGACTTTATTATAGTCACTTTAAAATCAGACTTAGTGACTTTATCACTTAAAGTCACTTTTAAATTAGATTTGACTTTATAACTTTATAAAGTCACTTTAGGAGAAAAATTAAATTCTTTTGAACACTTTCCCTAGGCCAAAGATCAAAGCCTTAGGGAACCACCTGTCCTCCAGTGACCAAATTTCAACAGCCAAGTCCAGGGGACTTGCTTGAGTCCATATGGGACTTTCTTCAATCTGTAATCATGAGTCTCATCTCATGTGCCTCAAAGCCTTGAGGTAGCCTTAAGTATGCTACTTCCTTAAATATCACAGAGGAAGCCATCTTCACATACATTTGATAATAGTGCATCTGGCAATAGGTGCTAGGATCTTATCACAGTCCTATCCCTCTGAGAATATCTTCCTTATCGCTATTAAGCTTGATATCACGAAAACCTCTGACACTACTGCACCTTGTCATCTAGAAGGACATATTGTTCTCAGTATCTCATTAGACAATTGTTCCTTTGAATAGGAAACCTCTTCAATCATCAACCTAAGAGACATGATCCTTCCTTCATGGTCTAAGCTCTTGTCCATTTATCAAGTGCCACTCTAATCATGGGATGGCTCAACATTCTTCTCAATCTCGATATAGAGGGCTTGGTCCTCACATTCAACCGTTGTACTTGATGAACCTAGGACAAGAGCAAGAGCAATAATAGAAAAATAAATAAGAGTAATGAAAGTGTACCTGATGATGAGGTGAGACTTTCTTTCTTCTCTAGATATGAGAGTGGCTTCTTCATTATCCTACACTAGCTCCCTCTTGGAGCTAACCCTACCTCTATTATGCTGCATTCTGATGATCCTTAAGATGGATCACATACTCATCGAAGAAGTTAGTGTTTTCAAATACCCACGCAGCAAGAATAAACAACAGTCTAAGAAAAATCAAGTAAACAAGAACAATGTCACATAAGTCTTGAGTACTTATCTTTAACGAGGATTGTAGGAAGCTATCAACTCCGTTTTGCTCCCGCACCACAAACCATCAATTATATGTCAATGTCTACTATAGAAGAAGAGATGTTTCCTCTCAAACACCACCTGTATCCTTGATCTCGTTCATCGACAACCAAGCCCAACTTATCAATGTGCTGGATTTGTATCATATCATCTCCTATTGGGTAGGAGTGATGTCCATCTAGGGTTTCTCTGAATCTGTCACAAGTACTTGAACAACTGAATGGCTTCTTACTAATCGCATTATATTATGATTTTTTTTTTGAATCATACTATGACATTCCTAGGGTTTCTTCCAAACCCTAGCTTCTATTTTGTAAGAACAAAGGCTTCCCTAGGGTTTCCTTCAAGCCCTATCATTCTTTTAGGTCTCTTTCATCTTCATCCCTTTCACTCTGCTTGCTCCATCATAGTTGTCAATGGGGGTGATCTTCAATGACTTTTCTTCAGCCCAACTCTGATACCATGTTAATTTTTAGGGTTAGAATGTTCTCTGCTGTAGATAATTGCAATTTTAAACTTTTTCATCATTTTTACATTACATTCACCCCATAACATCATATCATCTTATAACAATTATGTAGAAAGAACAATAACATCACAAAGTAGAGGAATATTAAAGAACAATAGAAGAAAAACATGCACAATATAGACACCAAGATTAAGTCAGAGACCAGGGAAAAACCCCACAAGGGGGAAAGACCAACCAACTTCTTCTTCTATTAGATATTCAACAAATGCTCAGTTGAGATACAAAGTACAATATCATGAGACTTGAGTCTTCCAACATCAATCACACTAGGCCACCTAGGACCAATCCAACAACAAACAAGAATTTTAGAGAGGCATGTATAGGCCTCCATATTACACTGTCACACAAGCATAGTTACATCTGTCATAGGGTACTATCACTGTCATATCAAATGTCGCTATCATGCCATATCGAATGTTAGTGTCATACTAGGTCACTGCCAGATCAAGGGTTACTGTAATACATCAAAGGACACCGCCATGTAGATCTCTATCACATATCAAAAGCACTGTCACATGGATCACTATCACATATGAATATCACTGTCAGGAATATCAAGGTCACATATCGAAGGCATTGTCACACTGATCACTGCCACAGTCAGTCATCAACAAGGTCACTTTTATATAACCAAGTCATTATCATATATATTGAAGTCACTGTCATATACATATTGATCATTGGCATATCAAACAATGTCACTACCATGCATATGACTGTTATGAACTTTAGATGTCACTTCCATAGTCACTGCTATGGCTTACTGTCACAAGTATCACGACTATGAATGTTGTTGAGATTTTGGGGTAGCATCGGATGTGCTCTAGCTCTGAATATTTGTGGAGGATCTGGAGTACATGAGATCTCCAAGACCCAGAAAGCGTTTGGAGAAATTACATCGGGTTTGATAGTTATTCAAATAATTAATCTTTTAAATTAAGGACCCTAAGACTAACTTAGGAAAATTAAAAGATTAAAGTGAATTAAATTAAACATGTGATGAGAATGTTCTAAGTGATGTGGATCAAGAAACTTCTAATCTTAGCCGTTGATTAGAGATTAGATCACGACCGTTTGTTTGCCAACAAGAAAAGTATAAGAGAAGGGCTTGGGGTCAGCTGGAGGACACACACATTGGTAGAGCAATGAAGCTAAGCTGAAATTCTAGGGCGTAGTTTGCTAAGAATTTCAAAGAGTTTGCAGTGTAGTGAGGGGCATTATTGGCGAGGGATTATGATCCAAGGCCAAGAATACAATAGCGACAGAGAGGCAGCATATCTAGCAACGCAGAGGCCAGCCAGAGCTACGCAGATCATCCAGAGCCACGCATAGGGCAGTGCAGAGGCAGCAGGAACCCTTCAGGGGTGACGCAGGCCAAGTCAGGGCAGCGCAGGGGCAATGTAAGCCCAGAGAGGGTGACACAGGCCCTTCCAGAGCACCGCAGAGGTTGACGCAGGCCAGAAAGGCTGACGTAGAGGGTTGAGGAGCAGCGTTGGGGTTTCTGGTGGGCCAGAAAGGGCTCGAGTTCTGTAAATCCCGCTTGAGGGTGTGAATCAGCCATATTTTCTGTCTCCGAGTGAAAGAGGTATTACTGCCCTGATTTTCATTGTAGGGCCAACCATGTTTGGTGCCCAGAAATTGTTGTTTTGAGTTTTTGCATAATAATAAAACCCTCCAAATCTAGCTGCACTGGTTTTCCTGCATTGGGTTTTTCTGGGGACATTTTTCCGAAAAATTTGTGTCATTTTGTCATGTGTGCGTTATATTCAGTAAATGATCTGTAAATGTGTAGGCTGCAGTTGTGTTTATTTTGTTGATTTTACTGAAAAATTCTGAAAATTAACTTGTAATTTAATTCAAGCAGGAAAAATAAATCGAGACATTATAGTAGGATTTCTATATTCAGAAATTTTCACATGGTTTCAGAGCATTGCAGATCAATCTGAATCACCAACGAAGCGGTTGAAGAATTTCTTCGCTGTAGAGAGGCAGCTAAAGTAGCATAGATCCAGAGAGGGCAACACAACACCAGGAGGACGCAGTCCCAATAGAGGCCACGCAGTCCCAGCTGAGTGATGCAGGAGCAACCTGCGCTGAGCCAGTCTGCTAAGGCAGAGGCCAACCAGAGGGACGCAGTCCAATTTTGAGTTGCTGTGTAGAGTTGCCGTAGTCCGGAAGCAGAGCTTCAGAGGTTGCTGGTGTGGTGGAGATTCTATCGGTGCAGAATCGTGCCTAGCTAAGTTTCCAAAGAGCGGGAGGAGAACAGCCGCTCAGTAGAATTTTGTCAAAGAAATCTGAGGATCGATCTGGAGGGTGATCAAAGAGGGCTGATTCAGAGGTTTTGGTAGATTTTTGAGGAGGGAAATCAGTTGTCAGAGGGAGCAGTTACTATAGAGGGTGCCTTTTCGCCAAGGACTGTAGATCTAGACCACTGTGGATATAACAACACCAGCAGGGACAGGAGTATCTGTTTCGACAGATTGTTTCCGAGCTAGATGGTGCCATACAGACTGGTTGATCAGGATATGTTGGACGACTTGTCCAACTTTGCTATCTGGAAGGCCATAATCTTGACGGCCCTGGAGGCATACGCATTACGAGAGCATGTAGAGAACGTCTTGGCTACACCAACCGATGCTGCTCTTCTCGCAAAGCATAATGAAGCGAAGGCACATGCTAAGCGCTTCATCATGGACGGTGTCAAGGATCATGTGGTCCCACTCATTGCCGAGAAAAAGGCGGCTAATGCTATGTGGACAACGTTAACCATAATGTATCAAGGGAAATCCGTCCAGAAGAAGATGCTTCTAGAGAACCAGATGAGGAGGTTTGTGATGAATAAGGGAGAGGAAATTGATCCTTTCCTCCTCAGGTTGCAATCGGTTCGGGATCAACTGATTGCCATGGGGGTCAGGGTGGAGGATGTTGTCATGGTAAGGACTGCTCTAAATGCAGTCACAGACGAATGGGAAACATTTGTCCAAAGCATCTTGGGCAGACAGGACCTTCCAAGCTGGGATGACATGTGGGCTATTCTCCGACAAGAGGAAATACGCTGGATGACCAAGAGACAAGCCAACACTGGATCCAACAAAGTGAAGGAGGAAGAGGAAGATGCAACCCTTGCATCCAAGAAGCAGCAAGGGAAGAATAAAATGGATCTATCCAAGATCCGATGCTTCAGGTGTGGTGAACTTGGACACTTCGCCACCACTTGTCCTCTAAGGAAGAAGGACAAGGAAGCTGAATCTAAGGCTGCAGTAGTTAAAGAAGACGATGGCTTTGATGATGATGTAGCCATGAGTGCTCATGAACCTCGAGAGAAGAGGTGGGGTGATATTGATTAGAAGAGTAGCTACAGATGGGAGGCAAGATCCTTGAGGTGCCCAGACTCTTGGATCACATACGTGCTATGGGAGCCTTAAGACAATAGCGGGGATGACTGGAGCAGTGGGTGCAGAAGATCACGGTGAAGTAGAGGGCAGAGCTGGGATACTGTAGAGGGAGCAACGTAGTGCAGAGGCAGCAACAACGTAGAAACAACAACGCAGAGGGGTTGATGGGACTTCAGCAACGCAAAGGAGGCAGTGCTTACGTAGTGCAGAGTTGTAGCAGCGCAGAGGAGGCAGTGCTTACACAGTGCAGAGCTATAGCAGCGCAGTGGCTTCAGGAGGACAACAACCAAAGGAGCTTCAGTGGTGAGATGCAGCCTGAATGACTTGTTTGTCAATGATTGGGCAGGGGTCCTTCAGTTGCTTACTTCTCAACAATTAGGTTGCAGTGCAGCAGTTAGTAGTGGCAGTGCTATGGGCAGCATGATGCAGCAAATTGAGAGGGCGCTGCAGTATAGATGTGGCAGAGTCATGGGCAGCAGTATAGAGAGCAACAACAACACAGTGATGGAAGGCAGCAGGCCAAGCATCAACGGGGAGACTGATGCCAGAGATCAGGGCAATGCTTTAGTGTGGAAGTATTGCTAGAGCACATTCCTCGCTAAAAGGGAGTAATGAGATTTTGGGGTAGCATCAGATGTGCTTTGGCTCCGAAATTTTGTGGAGGAGCTGGAGTACATGAGATCTCTAAGGCCCAGAAAGCTTTTGGAGAAATTTCATCTGGTTTGATAGTTATTCAAATAATTAATCTTTTAAATTAAGGACCCTAAGTCTACCTTAGAAAATTAAAAGATTAAAGTGAATTAAATTAAACATGTGATGAGAATGTTCTAAGTGAAATGGATCAAGCAGCTTCTAATCTTAGCCGTTGATTACAGATTAGATCACAACCGTTGGTTTGCCAACGAGAAAAGTATAAGAGAAGGGCTTGGGGTCAGTTAGAGGATACACACATTGGCAGAGCACTGAAGCTAAGTTGAAATTCTGGAGTGTGGTTTGCTAAGAATTTCAGAGAGAGTTTGCAGTGCAGTGAGGGGCAGTTTTGGAGAGGGATTTTGATCCAAGGCCAAGAATACAACAACGACAAAGAGGCAGCGTATCCAACAACGCAAAGGCCAGCTAGAGCTACGTAGATCAGCTAGAGCCACATAGAGGGCAGTGCCGACGCAGCAGGAACCCTTTAGGGGTGATGTAGGCCCAGTCAGGGCATCGCAGGGGCATCGTAAGCCCGAAGAGGGTGACGTAGGCCCTTCCAGAGCAGCGCAGATGATGACGCAGGCCAGAAAGGCTGACGCAGAGGGCTGAGGAGCAGCGCTAAGGTTTCCGGTGGGATAGAAAGGGCTCGAGTTCTGCAAATCCCACTTGAGGGTGTGAATCAACCATATTTTCTGTCTCCGAGTGAAAGAGGTATTACTGCCGTGATATTCTCTGTAGGGCCAACCATGTTTGGTGCCCAGAAATTGTTGTATTCAGATTCTGCATAATAATAAAGCCCTCTAGAGCTAGCTGCACCGGTTTTACCGCATTGGGTTTTTCGGGGACATTTGTCCAAAAAATCTGTGTGTCACTTGGTCATGTGTGCGTTATATTCAGTAAATGATCTGTAAATGTGTAGGTTGCAGTTGTGTTTACTTTGCTAATTTTACTGAATAATTCAGAGAATTAACTTGTAATTTAATTCAAGTAGGAAAAGTAAATCGAGACACTACAGTAGGATTTCTATATTCATAAATTTTCACAAATATCATTGTCAGTGGTTACTGTCATTCATCACAAAAGTCACTACCATTCAATACTCACTTCACAGTGACAAGAACATTGTCATTTATATTATAGACGTAGATGTTGAGAATTTAGAGGGTTGGTGATTAATTCAAAATTCTCTTCTTAATAATTACTTGTGAGGTTACTTTAGCTACTTATGTCTTCCCTTCGTTAGCTTATTAAATATTTCATCAAGTCAATTATCAAAATACACAAGACACAAGAATTAGGCTCCAAGAGTCGGGGCAAAACCTCTCCCTCTTGGAGAGGAAAACCCACAAGGAATTTTTTTTATAGATCTTCAAATGACAAATACCATGACCAAGACATAGACCCTTGACCTATGAATGCCTCCAAGACCTTGTATTTATTTCTTTGACTGCCTCCAACACTTATCCTTCTCTTCTGCTCCAATCTGCACTGAATCTTATCTTCTTCACCTTGCATACATTTGTACCTTGTACACTGTTTCAACTTTGCTTAAGTTTCAAGTTCTTTGCTTTGCTTAACCCTGTACAAGATCTTAGATAATTGCACTTATATCCTCTTGAAAAATCAGCACTTATAGACCTCAGAAATCATCTTTGAAATCCACACTTCAACACTTCTGTGATCCACATTTTTGACTTCTGTAATCTGCACCTTTTACTTAGTATCATCCGCAAACTTCAGTATATATGACCTTGATCACATCTTTAGAAATCCACATTTATTACTTTAGGAAATCCGCATTTATTACTCCAAGAAATCCGCAATATATGGCTCCTGAAATCCGCAATTATAACTCCTGAAATCCTCAATTTATGACTCAGAGCTGTCTGCAATTTTTTGTATTTTCTGCGAAATCTACTAGGGTATTTATATTGGTTTGCCCCTGTATATTAGCTGACTTGTCTTTGTGAACCGATGTGATTGTTTTTGGGAGCCGACATGACTGTTAGGCCGACTTGATCATCTGTTATGAGGTCGACTTCTCACTGCATAGAGTGCCAACTTTAAAAGCACATTTTCCAGCGTTAATGAGGTTATCTTGGAGCATCGTTCAGGAGCTATTTCTTCACGGTATCATGACAAGGTCTTGGAGCATTTTAGATGTCTAGAGTCTTCATATTTATAACCCTTAATTATATTTATAACTAGAAGACACAACCTAATAGACATCAAGAAGAAGTCTATTGACCTATAATAAAACCTTGCTCATGAAACCCATGAAGCAAGCATAACAAAATTACATTTTATTATCTTGTCTTCTATTTTACATAAATACATAATTACATGGTCAATATGAAGACCGATCCTAGTTACACTTTTCAACACTCCCTCTTAACTAGGGAGGTATTCATACAGGATCATGGTCACTTTCAAACTGAAGAAAATCATAAGAAGATTCGGATTGGTAATCGCATCTGTATAGCATCATATCAACCAGCATTGTCCTAGTGCAAGGCCTTGACTAACAACCCCATCTCTCAACGAGACAAGGGGCTACAATGCTGGCGAGACACATGACTTATAGACACCATAGTCATTGTCTCTCCAAGGTACATACTCCACCCGGGTGTTCCCAAAGTATGACCTTCTTGGACTATTCTTCTCTTGGGTAGCTAGCCCTCAAAGAATATCGGTTCTCGACTACTTTTATCTTGAATGCCCTAACACATTCTCAAAGAGTATCGAATGCTAGATGATTACCCAATCGTCCATTCTATCGTCCCAAGTGAAGACCAAAATGATGTGTCTATCTCTCCCTCTCAGCCAGGGAGGACCTATTCCACAAGGGAATGTACTCATTCTTGTATAAGGAATGTACCTAAGCTTTATTCTTAGGAATTACCAGTTTCTTCCAAGTAAGAAACTGATCACCAGGCTCCCTCTCAATCAGGGACTTGCAGCAGCAATGGTGAGACACCCAACTGCGCATGAATAATTCCTCCCCTCAATGTCATGGATTTCGATCTTTGAGGAATCTTCAAGTTTAGCTCCATAGGGCACAAATCATCCATCACTTTCATTCATGAGTCATGTCATATACCAGAAAGTGATTCATCTATCTTTCTTATCTGGTCCACCTTATATGCCATGCTGCTTTCTTTCGAATCATCTCCAAGGATCATACATCCTTTCTCATGATTGGTAGCCCTGCACAAATTCATCCAGATAAACATATACATATGAACTTTTAAAGCAAAAGTTACCTCGATGATGATCTTTCGCCATGACATCTTCCTGTAGGCATAGACATCCTTTATTCAAATTGACAGATCTCCTAATGATATGTTTTTGTAGAAATTTTGACCCCACTCCGGTTTTCAGTTTCACCTTATCACTCCCATATAGTTAAATGGCCATTCCCATAATCATACATTCAAAATTCTGGAATTGAAATTATTTTCTGAAAACACAAATTTAGGAATTTCACAAGTGCTGGAAATGCAGAAATAAAACACAGGAAATTATAACAGTGACACACATATAAATAACTCTTGGGGAAAACCAGTTTGAGAGCTCTTCTTTATTTCTGAAAAATGCTTTTACAAAGAAGCTGAAATACACAGTAAAATTTTTTCAACAACCACAAAAAGACAACTTATCTTGTTGTCTGTGCTTGACCTTTGACTCGGAAAATGTGCCAACAGTCAAAATAGAAACAACCTTAAATGCTGTATGACCTCCTTGTTTTTTGTGCCCAGAAAACCAACATTATATGCAGCTGTACGACCTCCTCGAAATGCGTGCAAACAACAATATATGTTGCTGTACGGTTCTCGATTTGCATGCACAGGGACAACAATAAATGCTGTACGGTTCTGCCTCGATTTCTGTGCACAGGAACAACAATATGTTGTATGGACTGCCTCGATTTATGTGCCAGAAAAATAACAATAAATGTGCCTCGAATTCTGTGCCAGAATTGCTGTACGACTATCTCGGAATGCGTGCCAAATGTGTTGTATGATTTTGCCTTGAAAAACATGCCCAAAATTTGCCTTGAACTACGTGCCAACCTGTTGTACAGATTGGTTGAGTACTGCCTCAGTATGCGTGCTAAAGTTCTGCTCTCCTTCTTCCTCCCTACTCAAAAATTCTCCTTTGCTCTCTTTCTTTTTTTCTCTCAATAGCTCATGAAAGATTGAGTGACCTTTTCTCTTCTTTTCTCTTTTAACCTAACCCTAAGTGACTTTTGGGGAATCCCTAAATCCAATGGCTGAGATAGCTTTAGATCAAGAGCTGAGATTAAATGTGCATTTAATTCTTACTTTCTAATTTTTAATTCACCCCACTTAAATAAAGACCCACTTAGCCTTTTATTTCCATAGTCACTTTTTCACTTTCTAATTTTACATTGACTTTAATAAAGTCACTTTAAAATTAGACTTGTAACTTTATCATTTATAAAGTCACTTTAAAATTAGATTTGACTTTACCACTTATAAAGTCACTTTAGGAGAAAAGTACAAAATACATTTGGACACTTTTCCCTAGGCCAAAGATCAAAGCCTTAGGGAACCACTTGTCCTCAGGTACCCAAATTTTGGGCTTTTGTCAAGGGTCTTCTTCTTTACCAGACTTCTATCAGAATCTAGATATCCTCCCAGGAGATATTCTATTCACATCTTCTTGGATTCCAAATGATAACTGCCTCTTAACATGGTTGCATTTCATGATCTCTTCTTTTTTGCACATCTTCATTCCCAGGAATTTCCAATTTCCAGTTCCTTGTTCATATACAACCTTCTCATATTCCATATGAGGATATATTATGTTGATTTTATCTGTTAGTGCATTGTGAGAGATCCTCCTCCATAAATCATACTTCTAAATACATAAGTCCATTACTAGCAACCATATGACATGACTTCACAACATCGAGTGTCAGCATATAAATACATATACACCTCATACCTTTTTCCCTTGAGTCATTCTGTAGCAGTTTTTCTAGAATAAAGAGCTTCATTCTCTTGACCTACTCCATCAATATGTCACCACATTCCAGAATTTTGTAGCATAGAATTCTTGATGAAACCATTATGCTTTCTTTCTAATCAGTGAATTCACAGAGAACTCCATTAGAAAATTTCAACACCTGTTTCCATGGTGACCTTTGAACTTTGATGACTGCCTTACATCAGTAATGTTATCAGAGAGGTTTTTCCCGGAGTTGTTTCACCAAGAGCTCCTAACATGCTTTTATCATGATGTCTTCAATATACATTGCTACCTAACATACTATTTTACAACCAACATAAATCACTTAAAGGAGAAGATGATCTCAATCATAGTAGAGATCCCTCGCTTCTTTCTTAGATTTCTTTGCGTCGGGTTCTTCCCTCATATCTGAGATATGGGATTCTTCCATTTTCCTCTTGTCCTTTTCAGATTTAGGAAAATCTCTTTTATAATGCCCAAGTTCATTACATCCAAAGCATCAAACTTTGTCCAAATTTCTTCTTTTATTTTGAGGACCAAACTTTTCGAATCTTCCTTTCTTCCTGTATCTAACTGCAAAGGCTTGATTCCCTTCAATTGGTCCTGTATCAGCTTTAGCTTTCAATCTTGTTTCCTCTATTTTACATAGAGACCATAAATCATGGAATGGTGTGGCTTATTTCTTCCCGTATAAACTTGAAGTGAAGTTTCCCCATTCCTTTGGTAGAGCATTCAACACCATTGTAGTCATCTCAGTGTCAGACATTACTTCTCCCAATTCCTGCAGTTGATCTCTTATTTCAGAAATCCTCATAAAATATGAAGTGATTCCTTCTTCCCTTGACAGTTTCATTTTATATAGTTCTTGTCTCAGAGAGATTGCTTCTCCCGCAATACTCATAGAGAATAGCTCCACCATTTTCTCATATGTTTCTTTAGTAGACTTTAGTTTTGATACATAAGGAATGAGTGAGTGCTTAATGGATTCTATGAGAATCCTTTGGGCTTTGATTTCTCCCTTCATGTACTTGGCATGAGCTGGAGCATTTTCTTTTGGTGGTTGAATTGTTGATACTTCGATGTAGTCCATAACTTCATGTCCAATTAAATTCAAATATGTCATCTTCTTCCATGCACTAAAGTTTGATGACCCAACTAGCTTGTTGCTCTCTTTACAATAAGTCATCTTGATAGATTTAAGTAAGGTCATAGATACTTACTTGAGTAGAGTGGCTTGTTGCTTCCTTGATGATGATGAAGAAGTTAGTAGCTTCTTCTAAGAGAGAAATCTTCAATCTAGGTGATCTTGGATCCTTGTTGGTAAAGGATATCTTCAAAAGATGATGTCCTCTTCTAACAATGTCTTGAATGTAAATCTTTGATGGAAAATATTATTTTCTTGAAAATTTGATCCTTTGAATGAGATGAAGATATTTCTCGAAAATAGCTTGAGAGTCTTCCTTGCAAATTGATTTGACTTTTCACCCAAACTTTGATTTTTGCTTCCGGAGTGTCTCTTTGTCAAGCAGCGCTTGAGTTCAACATCTTAGCTTTGATTCCATGTTCAGAATTTGGAGGGCTAGTGATTAATTCAAAATTCTCCTCCTGATAATTACTTGTGAGGTTACTAGAGTTACTTAAGTCTTCCCTTCGTTAGCTTATTAAATCTTTCATCAAGTCAATTATCAAAAGACACAAGACACAAGAATTAGGTTTCTAGAGCCACGACAAAAACTCTCCCTTTTGGAGAGGAAAACCCACGATAAATTCTTCTTATAGATTTTCATATGACAAGTACTATGACCAAGAATTAGACCCTTGACCTATATATGCATCCAAGACCTTGTCCTTACTTCTTTGATTGCCTCCCGTTAACGCTCAAATCTACCTTAGGGCCGAAATAAGGTAAAACTCAAGGCTACATCAAACCACGCCGCCTTCGTAGCTAGCTCCTACGAGGACAGGAGAGGGCTTCCTCCGAGAAAAACTCGGCAAAAGGTCTTCAAAGGGGCTAAGATGACTTATAATGAATACTGATTTTAGGCTAGTAAAGAAATAGGAAAGTTTGATTTTGATTTTTTGGGTTTTTGTTGAAAAAAATGGGAAAAACAATTTTGGGTCCAGGGATAAGGCCAGATCTTTGCAGAATTCGAGTTGGGGCGAGGTAAGTAGTAGTCTTGATGCTTTTGATCAGGTGTATGGATGGATCAGAACGACAAGGAGCTGAAGAGGGTAAGGGAGAAACAAGAATCCTCTCCAAACAGGTGAAAACATGTAAAACTAAACAAATTCAAAGGCAGAGCACTAAAATCAATGGATTCAACCTCATTTACTCATTCATTTAGTTTCAGAAGCATACGAAGGGAATGGCATACATTAAACATGAAATAACTTACAATAAACTGATAGAAAACACTATCAAGAACTGGAAGCCACAAGAATCCCAATAGGTGCTGCAAAACCTCTGATCTTTCCTTAGCCAAAATATGAGAAATATGTACAATAGTGTGCCAAAATCTTCCCAAGAGTCCAACCTGTAGAAAGTCTCAGAAATCACATCATATAGACTATCCTAACCCCTTCCCAGACCTCTAGGGGTCAAATTCCTCTTTCTAGGAGCAGTTCCAACTAATTCTAAACAAGGAGGTAGAATATAGGTAGCCAAACAACTTGCCTCTAAAAGGGAGGAAACTGATTCTTACATTTGATTTTTACTTTTTTAGGAGTGAATCATCTAGAATAGGTAAAAGTGAGTCCAAGTTACATGCCAACCATAAAATTACATCAAGATAACTCAAAAATTACATCCACAAGCAAAACTGGTTCAACTGGCCGAAATCCTGAGCTGGAAGGTGAAAATTTGACCAAAAATCTATATGCGTAGCACGCTTGAGCCATATGCGTAGCGCGTCTTTCAGCCTGATTTTGGGGCACTTCCTGGCATCCAAATTGAGCTCATGATAGCTCGTTGTAAATCCCTGGATGTTGGCTATCCAACCCAAGTGGAATTTCCCAATTTGGAGCTCATTTTCCCCTCCAAAACTTCATTCTCCCGGAAGTACTTCCTGCTGGTGCAAAAGGTGGCAGAAAGGTGGTTTTCATGGTGTTTTTGGTCCTTTGATCATCCAGAACTTGATGAAATGCTTCAGAAATACTGGAGCATGCATTAATTACCATGAAAAACCCAAAAATATAATTTTTTCCTCCAGCAAGTGTCCCAATCATAAGCGAGTGCGTCGACGCGCTACTTGTATAGCTGAAAAATCTGTTTTGAGACCAAAATATTTCAAAATGACAAAAATTTCTCCGAATTTGCTAAAATTCGGAGCGAAGACCCTCCATCATGTATCATGCCCATCTAACGAAGCCTCGGCCAAAATCCGGAGTGGATCAGGCCTCTTTCGCCGCTTTAGTGCTTCGCTCAATCTCCTCTTCAAAATCTTCATTTTTGCTTTGTAGACATGCATGTGGGCCCAATAATGACCTTTCATGTGACGAAGAATGTCTTTGTCTTTATTGGAGTTTTCCAAAAACTTCTCCAGATGAATGTTAACACGTGTGAGGCAAGAATCTCGATCGATTGGTGTCATGTCGTCGGGTCTCTTCCGGGCCAATTGTCGAACTTCACGGATTCGCCGCAGCTCATAAAGTGTGTGCTCATCCTCTAGTTGTTTGTTACGCTGCTCCAGGTAGTTTATCACCCACTGAGCCCTCTGCAATTTCTCTTTCAGCATGCAATTCTCGGCCCTTTTCTCCTGGATGATCTCTTTCAGTTTCGAGCTAGGAGAGCTCGCATCAACATCAATGATCGTGAAATCAGTGTCCCGGCCTCCTGATGGGCCCTCATCATGCATGGGCCTCTTGCCCCTGTCCTGAAACTATACCTTTGCTGAAGAAGAAGGCGAGACCCCTTCCACATCATGTGGAGATAATACTCGCTCTGCTGATGGAGTCAACGAGACCCCTTCCACCCCGGGTGGAGATAGTACTCGTTGTGTAGCTGCAAATAAGGCCCTGTGGCCTCGCTGGTATGTCACGTACAATGGAGCACTGATATGCTCGATCTCAGGAATGTCAGGCTGGTGTGAAGGCTCTCCCTCATCATGAACTACCTCGGGAGGCGGCTGTGGCGCTGTGAAGAAGTCACGGAAGATGAAATCCTCCCAAGTAATGCCCCGCTGTGTCAACTGATGTACCACTACGATCTTGATCAACGCGTAATGATATATACTTCTATGCTGCTGTGCTGGGGTCTTCTTCTATACAAAAATCATCATCCTCTCTTTGTTGCAATACATGAAGTACAGAATGTTCATCATACGTACCCTCGTGAAATGCATCAACAAATGGACATGGTACGCATAGAGACGCGAGAATCTGCCCTCGCAACTGAAATACCGAATGATGAGTTTCACTGCTTCTGCAATCACCTTCTTCAGAATCCGAAAAGAAAGACCTCGCTCGTGTGCCTCATAAAACCGTGTTTGATGTATGGCTCATAGTGGAATTTCTCTAACCGCCGACGTCTGTTGCATTCCTCTCCTATATTTGGTATCCCGGTGGCCTGAGCAATAGTCTCTGGTGACAGAATGAAATCTACTCCGGCGAGGTTTACACGGCCATCATGTAAATGTAGAACGAATAGATGAGCTAGTTCACGATGATGCTGGGTTTGTGAAATCATCTCACAGTATTGGAAACATGCCTGACGCTGAAAACAATCCATTGCAAGCGGGCAAGTCTGCAATTGAGCCAAAGAAGTAGGCTCTTCCCTGAGATTCCTACCACCTTTGCCACCTTTGTGAGACCTCCGTGGCACATTACCCTCTGCTGTGGAATCACTGTCATACTCCTACTCATAAACTGAATTTGTATCTGACATGGCTTTGAAAACAAGATGTCCGCAATATGTATGTTGATATAGGTGTAGTGAAGTCAAAAGTTTCAATGTATGCTCAAAACCCAAACATGTTACATATGTACCAAAGAATCATAGGAAAACAAGCCATAGTGGTAATAGCTCTGTTTTAAGTGTATTTGGCATAAAAACAGTCACTGCTTTGATCACAAGGGAATTTGACAAATGAGAAAAAAGTGTAATGTAGTGTGCAGCCTTTGTAATGCTGGCTAAAATTTGTCAAAGGGGAAAATGAGTATGGGACTGTGTTTTATCAATGGAGAATAGGAAACAGTGACAATGACCATAGTGAAACCATAGCAATGATAACAGTAATATAATGGACATGAAGCAGTTGATTAAATGGCAAATCGAGAGCGTGAGGGCCGTGACACTTGACAAAGAGATGGTAGGTGGCATATATATCAACAATACAAGCTGGGAAATCCTTCACAAGACCATCAACATGTATTTCAAAACCCCAAGAGATGAATTTGCAATGAACCTAGGGTTTCACCTTTGTCCACATCAAACACACTAATTTCCCCACTTTAAAAACACCACAACTCGTTCAAAAATCACTTAACAATGGTGGAGAACCTACTTGCAAGCCGATTGAGGCGTTTGGGCATGAAATCGGACGCAAGGGCAAAAAAATTTTAGGCTCGAGAATGAGTGCGTAGCGCGCTGCAAGTGCATAGCGCCCTTGTTATTTTACACAGGCTGGGGAGGCTATATGCGTAGCACACTTTATATGGGTAGCGCACCTCCTCTGCGCGTAGCGCGCACCTCCAGTCCAGTCCACAGCTATGAAAAACACGATTTCGGCCCTCAACTTCAGCACTTCGATTTCTGCCTTGAGAATTTGTGCAAATGAATTGTTTTCCATGGCTTATATGTGAAGAAAAATATCTCATAAAATCAGATTTGATTTTAAATTTACTCCATGACCCACTTTTATAATGTTTGGCACTTTGACATTCAATCACTTAATACAATGCTGTTCTTTGGCTTTTCCTTGCTTTTTCTGAATCTTGGACTGATGATACTTGGTTGTCTTTTGCAGGGATCTGGCATTTTACTTTGGGAAAGATCAGAGGCTTGCTCTGAAACTTCTTATGGTGAAACAAATACAATTATTACAAAAAATGAAGTTTGACAATTTCTAGTTCCAAAACAGAGTTTTGGACTAGAAATGTCTTCAAATGTTTTTGATAATAAAAACGTGAAATAGGAATCCTTGGAAACTAACCTCATGGCCTGCGGGATTTTATTAGATGTAGCTAAAGACTGAAAACCCTAGACTCTAGGACTAAAGACTCTTTTTGACGAAAACAATCATTTATAACCATAAATGATGTGACCTGAACTTCAGTGATTTTTTAGGAATTTTAATTAGCCCTGCAGGTACAAGCACGAGGAAACACAAGAAGACCAGACCCTCTCGTCAGTCAATGGCATGCCCCTAGCGAAATGCAACAAAGTGGAACGAGCGAGACACCTAAAAATGATATGCAAAAAGCGAACTGATCTCTGACGGAGGGCTGTAAGGACCGACTCTAACATTGGCTCCAATGGGGATGGTGGCTCCAAGGAGATGCCAAGAACGGCAGATCTCTGGGGGAGTCAGACAGTGCCTCTATCCATTGGGCGATGGAATCCATTATTTGACAAAAGACTGATGACTGAATTTCGAAACTGAAATCACTGAAAGACTTGACTCTAACAAACTAACTCAAGACCTGAACTTAAAACTTAAAACTTGCTGGTAGTACATAACCGCCTGTGTTTCTTACAAAACAACATACCATCAAACTATATCATAATGCCAATGTAACCAATCAAGCAGATGCCTTGCTGACTGATTCTCCCGATCAAATCTCATGGTCAACAATACAAACTGATAACTGGGCATCCAAAAACATAGCTGACCATGATCTCCTTCATCACTGAATGTAACAATAATCACCTTCACTGCTGACTGCAACAAATCTGCCATTGGATCCTGAAAAACACGAAGATTTACCTCCTGCTGAAGAAACAAGGTGTCTTTTTCCCCTGCTTTTGATCTTCCTTCATCATGTACTTCAGTAAAAGTATGCTCCTGGGCTTCAAAAAACTCTGAACAGGCAGATGAGCAGATCTCCTCTTGTAAAAACATTTCAACACATGAGACATATGAAGAAGAATCTAAATGGAAATCTTGAATGGTCTGATCTTCTGTAGTCTGAATATTTGGTGGGTCATCTTCATATGATAGGACAGCCAGATTTTCATTACAGTCATCAATCATGAGAAAAGAAACTTCCAATGATTCTTGAAGCTCAAACATGACATTTTTATCATCTACCATAAATTCATCCAAAGGAACTGTTTCACTTACTTGAATGAAGGTCTCATCTTGCTGTTCATGAACTGACTGAATTACCTCTTTATGAAGACTCTGTTCTGATGAACTGAAAACATTTGGATCAAAAACTCTGTCTATGATCTCAACAACAAAATTCTCCTTTTCAGGATTCGGTACAAGGTATGCTTGGTCATTACAATCTGAATCTGGATCTGATATGACTGAGTGGGCATTATCACAATCTGCATTTGAAACTTTACTTTCCTGCATGTTGTCTTCTTCTATTGACAGATCTGAAACAAGATCTTCTCTTTCATCACTTTCAACCATATAGACATCTTCAACCTGCTGATCTATAAAGCTGCTTACAGGACTGTCATCCTTTTCAAAAAAGGAAGAAGTTTCACCATCACCTTCTGGACCATGTGCACACTGCAGATCTGCGTTAAGATGAGCTGGAACAGGACCGTTCAAGAGTTGATCTATCTCGTCTTCAGATAGAGGAGATAATACCCTTTGTTTTCTTTGCCTCATACAATGATTGTCTTCATTGATTTCAAGTGAAGGAGTATACAAATTTTCCTCATACTGCTGATCCATTTCATGTAATTCCTGTTCACTGTCAACATGCAAAATGGCTTCATTTTCCACCGCACTAAGATCTTGATCCTGCTGCAAATTTTCATGATCTTCTTTATGGGTATCCTCTAGGTTCTCTTCATGTTGCTGAAATGGATTTTCATATAGGGCTTCCATGATCTCATCATCCATGAAATTATCATCTTCATAATATTTCTCAAGGCTTTCAATAAAAGTAGAAGCATGTTTGCAACAGTCATGAACTAAATTTAATGATGGATAAGATACTTGATATCTTTCAATGAATAGGGCATGAAAATCCTTTAAACAATAAATACAGGCCAGCGGCAAATTTTCATACCAAGATTGGGCTTCACCTTCCAAAGTGGCCAGGAATATCTTCATCAAGCAATCTTCAGGAAAATCCACCTTCAACTTGCGAATATGCATGTGAAATCTAACCAGATGTAAAGCAGCATCCTTCTTACCATCATCGTTAAACGTAGGCAGATTCCTTGACCAATCTACCTTGGGCATCTTATTCGGAAAACCTGGAATGTGATCTCGGCTCATGGGAGCATATCTTCTTGTGATTCGATCCATCCTGAAAATCTCACAGCTACTGATCTCCCTGCAGTGAAGTCACCATGAAGCATCGATTTCTGGATTGTTCAGTGAATGAAGTCGCCAGGTGAATGATTTCAGCCTTGCGATGTCTGACCGTTGTTCACCATCAACGATCAGATCTGAACTTGATACACGTACTGGGGAAATTTATAAGTTAAGTGTTACGATTACAAGCTAGACCGGAGATCGACTGAAGCAGCGTTTATCTACTATGCACTCGCAGAGCAAGAGCAGTTCGAAGGCTACCTGGCGTGACTTCAGACTCCGTCTGTAGCTTATAAAACAAATAACACCCACAAGCAAACCAATTCTTCCCCAGTATGGTCGCCACTATGTTAGCGCTCAAATCTACCTTAGGCTGAAATAAGGTAAAACTCAAGGCTACATCAAACCACGCTCAACCTCGTAGCTAGCCCTACGAGGACAGGAGAGGGCTCTCTCCGGGTCTATCTCGGCAAAAGGTCTTTAAAGGGGCTGAGATGACTTATAATGAATACTGATTTTAGGCTAGTAAAGAGATAGGAAAGTTTGATTTTGATTTTTTGGGTTTTTTTGTTGAAAAAATGGGAAAAACAATTTTGGGTCCGGGGATAAGGCCAGATCTTTGCAGAATTCGAGTTGGGGTGAGGTAGGCAATAGTCTTGATGCTTTTGATCAGGTGTATGGATGGATCAGAATGACAAGGAGCTGAAGAGGGCAAGGGAGAACATGGATCCTCTCCAAACAGGCGAAAACATGTAAAACTAAACAAATTCAAAGGCAGAGCACTGAAATCAATGGATTCAACCTCATTTACTCATTCATTTAGTTTCAGAAGCATAAGAAGGGAATGGCATACATTTAAACATGAAAGAACTTACAATAAACTGAGAGAAAACACCATCAAGAACCGAAAGCCACAAGAATCCCAACAAGTGCTGCAAAACCTCTGATCTTTCCTTAGCCAAAATATGAAAAATATGTACAATAGTGTGCCAAAGTCTTCCCAAGAGTCCAACCTCTCCAACCTCTGAAAATGATTGAGAAATTACATCATATAGAGCATCCTAACCCCTTCCCATGCCTCTAGGGGTCGAATTCCTCCTTCTAGGAGCAGTTCCAACTAATTCTAAACAAGGAGCTAGAATATAGGCACCCAAACAACTTGCCTCTAAAAGGAAGGAAACTGATTCTTACATTTGATTTTTACTTTTTTAGGAGTGAATCATCTAGAATAGGTAAAAGTGAGTCCAAGTTACATGCCAACCATAAAATTACATCAAGATAACTCAAAAATTACATCCATAAGCAAAGCTGGTCCAACTGGCTGAAATCCTGAGCTGGAAGGTGAAAAATTGACCAAAAATCCATATGCGTAGTGCGCCTGAGCCATACGCGTAGTGCGTCTTTCAGCCTGATTTTGGGGCACTTCTCGGCATCCAAATTGAGCTCATGATAGCTCGTTGGAAAGCCCTGGATGTTGGCTATCCAACCCAAGTGGAATTTCCCAATTTGGAGCTCATTTGCCCCTCCAAAACTTCATTCTCCCAGAAGTACTTCCTGCTGGTGCAAAAGGTGGCAGAAAGGTGGTTTTCATGGTGTTTTTGGGCCCTTTGATCATCCAGAACTTGATGAAATGCTTCGGCAATACTGGAGCATGCATAAATTACCATGACAAACCCAAAAATATAAAGTTTTCCTCCAGCAAGTGTCCCAATCATAAGCGAGCGCGTCGACGCGCTACTCGTATAACTGAAAAATCTGTTTTTAGACCAAAATATTTCAAAATGACAAAAATTTCTCCGAATTTGCTCAAATTCGGAGCGAAGACCCTCCATCATGTATCATGCCCAGCTAACGAAGCCTCGGCCAAAATCCGGAGTGGATCAGGCCTTTTCCGCCGTTTTAGTGCTCTGCTCAACCTCCTCTTCAGAATCTTCATTTTTGCCTTGCAGACATGCATGCGAGCCCAATAATGACCTTTTATGTGACGAAGCATGTCTTTCTCTCTATTGGCCTTTGCCAACAATTTCTCCAGATGAATGTTAACATGCGTGAGGCAAGAATCTCGATCAGCCGGTGTCATATCACCAGGTCTCTTCCGGGCCAATTGTCGATCCTCACGGATTCGTCGCAGCTCATAAAGTGTGTGCTCATCCTCTAGCTGTTTGTTACGCTGCTCCAGGTAGTTTATCACCCACTGAGCCCTCTGCAATTTCTCTTTCAGCGTGTCATTCTCGGCCTTTTTCTCCTGGATGATCTCTTTCAGTTTCAAGCTAGGAGAGCTCGCATCAACATCAATGATCGTGAAATCAGTGCCCCGGCCTCCTGATGGGCCCTCATCATGCATGGGCCTCTTGCCCCTATCCTGAATCTGTACCTGTACTGAAGAAGAAGGCGAGACCCCTTCCACATCATGTGGAGATAATACTCGCTCTGCTGATGGAGTCAACGAGACCCCTTCCACCCCGGGTGGAGATAGTACTCGTCGTGTAGCTGCAAATAAGGCCCTGTGGCCTCGCTGGTATGTCACATACAATGGAGCACTGATATGCTCGATCTCAGGAATGTTAGGCTGGTGTGAAGGCTCTCCCGCATCATGAACTACCTCGGGAAGTGGCTGTGGTGCTGTAAATAAGTCATGAGAGATGAAATCCTCCCAAGTGATGCCCTGCTGTGTCAACTAATGTACCACTACGATCTTGATCAGCGCGTAATGATATATACTTCTATGCTGCTGTGCTGGGGTCTTCTTCTGTACAAAAATCATCATCCTCTCTATGTTGCGATACATGAAGTACAGAATGTTCATCATACGTACCCTTGTGAAATGCATCAACAAACGGACATGGTACGCATAGAGACGCAAGAATCTGCCCTCGCAACTGAAATACCAAATGATGAGTTTCATCAGTGGTGCAAACTCATCCTTCAGGAATCTGAAAGGAAAAACCCTGCTCAGGTGCCTCATATACCCAGGTTTGATGTATGGCTCATAGTGGAATTTCTCTAACTTCTGACGTTTGTTCCATTCCTCTCCTATATTTGGTATCCCGGTGGCCTGAGCAATAGTCTCTGGTGACAGAATGAAATCTACTCCGGCGAGGTTTACACGACCATCATGTAAATGTAGAACAAATAGACAAGCTAGTTCACGATGATGCTGGGTTTGTGAGATCATCTCACAGTATTGGAAACATGACTGACGCTGAAAACAATCCATTGCAAGCGGGCAAGCCTGCAATTGAGCCAAAGAAGTAGGCTCCTCCCTGAGATGCTTACCACCTTTTCCACTTTTGTGAGACCTCTGTGGCACATTACCCTCTGCTGTGGAATCACTGTCATACTCCTGCTCATAAACTGAATCCGTCTTTGACATGGCTTTGAAAACAAGATGTCTGCAATATGTATGTTGATATAGGTGTAGTGAAGTCAAAAGTTTCAATGTATGCTCAAAACCCAAATATGTTACATACGTATTAAAGCATCATAAGAAAATAAGCCACATTGGTAATAGCTCTGTTAAGTGGATTGGCATAAAAACAGTCACTGCTTTGATCACAAGGGAATTTGACAAATGAGTAAAAAGTGTAATGTAGTGTGCAACCTTTGTAATGCTGGCTAAAATTTGTCAAAGGGAAAAATGAGTATGAGACTGTGTTTTGTCAATGGAGAATGGGGAAACAACGTGATAATGACCATAGTAAAACAATAGCAATGACAGTGGTAATATAATGGAGATGACAGCAGTGATGAAATGGCAAATTGAGAGCGTGAGGGCCGTGACACTTTGACAGTAGATGCATAGGTATATATATCAACAATACAAGCTGGGAAATCCTTCACAAGACCATCAACATGTATTTCAAAACCCCAAGAGATGAATTTGCAATGAACCTAGGGTTTCACCTTTGTCCACATCAAACACACTAATTTCCCCACTTTAAAAACACCACAATCCTGTTCAAAAATCACTTAACAATGGTGTAGAACCTACTTGCAAACCGATTGAGGCGTTTTGCATGAAACTGGACGCAAGGGCAAAAAATTTTGGCTCTGAGACTATATGGGTAGCGCGCTCACCCAATGCGTAGCGCGCTGCATGTGCGTAGCGCCCTTGTTATTTTACACAGGCTGGTGAGGCTATATGCGTAGCGCGCCTTCTCTGCGCGTAGCGCGCACCTCCAGTTCCGGTCCACACTTTGTAAAACACGATTTCAGCCTTCAACTTCACCACTTCGATTTCTGCCTTGAGAATTTGTGAAAATGAATTGTTTTCCATGGCTTATATGTGAAGAAAAATATCTCATAAAATCAGATTTGATTTTAAATTTGCTTCATAACCCACTTTTATAATGTTGGCACTTTGTCACTTTAATGCAATTCTCGTTTTTAGCTCTATACCGTTCGAGTCTTGACCGATGATTGGTTGTTTTTTGGCAGTGATTTGGCATTTGGTTTAGGCAAAGATCGAGGCTTGCTCAAACTTCTTATGGTGAAACAAATACAATTATTACAAAAAATGAAGTTTGACAATTTCTAGTTCCAAAACAGAGTTTTGGACTAGAAATGTCTTCAAATGTTTTTGATAATAAAAACGTGAAATAGGAATCCTTGGAAACTAACCTCATGGCCTGCGGGATTTTATTAGATGTAGCTAAAGACTGAAAACCCTAGACTCTAGGACTAAAGACTCTTTTTGACGAAAACAATCATTTATAACCATAAATGATGTGACCTGAACTTCAGTGATTTTTTATGAATTTTAATTAGCCCTGCAGGTACAAGCACGAGGAAACACAAGAAGACCAGACCCTCTCGTCAGTCAATGGCATGCCCCTAGCGAAATGCAACAAAGTGGAACGAGCGAGACACCTAAAAATGATATGCAAAAAGCGAACTGATCTCTGACGGAGGGCTGTAAGGACCGACTCTAACACCTCCAACACTTATCCTTCTCTTCTGCTCCAATCTGTACTGAATCTTATCTTTTTCACCTTGCATACATTTGTACCTTGTACACTGTTTTCAACTTTGCTTGAGTTTTAGGTTCTTTGCTTTTCTTAACCCTGTACAAGATCTTAGATAACTGCACTTATATCCTCTTGAAAAATCTGCACTTATAGACCTCAGAAATCATCTTTGAAATCCACACTTCAGCACTTCTGTGATCTACATTTTTCACTCATGTAATCTGCACCTTTTACTTAGTATCATCTGCAAACTTCAGTATATATGACTTTGATCACATCTTCAGAAATCCGCATTTATTACTCCAGGAAATCCACATTTATTACTCCAAGAAATCCGCAATATATGGCTCCTGAAATCCGCAATTATAACTCCTGAAATCCGCAATTTATGACTCAAAGCTGTCCGCAATTTTCTGTATTTTCTGCAAAATCTACTAGGGTATATATAGTGGTTTGCCCCTGTATATTAACCAACCTGTCTTTGTGAACCGATGTGACTATTTTTGGGAGCCGACATGACTGTTAGGCCGACTTGATCATCGCTTATGAGGCTGACTTCGCACTGCATATAGTGCCAACTTTAAGAGCACATTTTATAGCGTTAATGAGGTTATCTTGGAGCATCATTCGGGAGCTATTTCTTCACGGTATCATGACAAGGTCTTGGAGCATTTTAGATGACTAAACTCTTCATATTTATAACTAGAAGACACAACCTAATAGACATCAAGAAGAAGTCTACTGACCTATAATAAAACCTTGCTCATGAAACCCATGAAGCAAGCATAACAAAAATACATTTTATTATCTTGTCTTCTATTTTACATAAATACATAATTACATAGTCAATATGAAGACCGATCCTAGTTACACTTTTCAATAGTAGAGACCTTCCATAGATCACTGTTTGCCATACATTATAGATAGAGATCACTATTGAATTAGGGCACTTAGAATTGCCCACATTAGGTCGCACAAATTTCTTAAAGGACGTCTTTATAGGTCACATAAAATACCCCATCAAGATACATCATAGAATCTTCACAACAAACTGCATATAATTTGAAACGATCACAAAGAAAACACTGTTCATGCTTACAAAGATAGTGTGTATGTGTCCACAGAGAAGAACCACATTTAACCATACTGAAATAGGCTGCATTAGAACAATTATAAAACGTAGAGATCCTAATGCATATGAACAAAGGTTGCATTAGGCCACATAGATCTATTGGATCAGGTCGCAGTGATTTATTGCATTAGGCCGCAATGTTTCATGGAAGAGAGTCGTAGTGATTAGGTTATATTACGACGCATTAGCACAAAGAGGATAGGTTGTATAACAATAGAGAATAGGCCGCAAAAGATCAACAAACTAGACCGCAAAAGATGCCTTAGATGTGCTACGGAGAGAAGCCACAAAGAAGTCCAAATTGTATGTCTAATGGAGGAAGACTGGCAGGTATTTATGGTTGTTCCGATGTGCAAAAGGACACATCCATTAGGGGGTAGGCCGACTTATGGAGGAAAATCTTAAATCCAAATTTGTGCAATTTTAATATTAATATAATTTTTCTTTAATAATTGTTGCCCTAATTTGTACCACAATAAATAATAAGAGGAGTGCCCACACATTAATAATAATGTTAATGCTTTGCCCATTTAGAATTCTAGTTTTGGGGCATGATGGGCTTCTTTTGGGCTATGGGGAAATTAATCCCATAGCTGCCCAAATTTCAACAAATCGTCGGAAGGGTATATTCAAATTTGAAATCTTACAATGTTCCCAATTTTTCTTCTATGCTCCAGATCTACATGTAAAAAACAAGTTTCCGCTTTGTCCTTACCTCTGCCCCCTGGGTCTTCTTCAAAGGTACTAATGATATTCAATAATGTTCTTGTTTCCTTGCTTGCTTCTCTTGCTAAAAGGGCATCATGAACAAATTGTACATGTGTCAGGCAGTAATACCCGAAGATAACATCAACCCTTTAATCAAGTGAGAGATTCTAGAAACAAAGAGCTCTTCCTAAAGTTTTAACCAATTTGTTGAATAAGGATGGGATAAATATTGAAGGCCCTTGAGGCGATAAAACAATTGGAGGAACCACCATTAATGAGGATTGAGAGCAAGGCTATGGATCTATGTTCTAAAAAATAAGAACTACAAAATGGGCATGGTATGGGAAACAAAGATTCTCAAGTTTCACTGAAGTAACATTTTTAGGATTTTCAAGGTTTTTCTAAGATATATATTGTTGAACCCTTAGTTAAACTGAGAGGGAGGGGGGGGGTGAATCAGTTTAACACATTCATGAACTTTTAAAACTTTCCATTAAGCTTATTTACAACTTAATTTCATGATCAACTTTATATGTGAACAATCTTAATATATGAGCAGCGAGTATTAAGATAATGTGACAATAGACTTATTATGAGAGCAACAAGTATTAATCAGATTGAATGAACCATATCAACACATAAGCATCACACACACACAGAGAACAGATATAAGTGGAAACCCATAAAGGGAGAAAACCACATCTTATTATTGTTGTGATGCAAAGGCAAGCTCCAACTCCCTCTCACCACTGATTTTCTGTAGGCACCAACCTGCAGGAGGCTCCAACCTCAATTCTGCAAGGTACAACTTGCAAGGAAGCTCCAACTCCATTCAATTTTCTGCAGGCACTAACCTACAGAGGCTCCAACCTCAGTCAGCTACAACTGACAACTATCAAGCTACAACTTGATAGGGAAGCTCCAACTTCCTCACTCTATCAAAAGAAAACATTCGCTGATTTACCTTGGATATAAGCTCTATTCTGTACCTTCTTTTCTGCTGTTCTCCAGTCTTCAAAATCTGTCTTATATCATCTCTGACTCTTCATAACACCTCTACCTTCTTCTTATTTTCTCTACTTCAATTCTGCATTCTCTAACCTTTTTATGCATATCTATGAGATATTATTTATAGAGATTTCCTTATGACTGTTAGCATTCCTCAGGGAACTCGAACTGAACAGCCATGCCTCTTTGTCTTCTGCCTTCTCATTTCCTTTACCAGCTCATAAAAATATAACAATATGCATTAATCTCAATATTATAGTGGGTTATTTCTTTTACTCCGGAGACTTGCTAGTGCATCACAAACAATATAAACCAATTAAAAACATTTACATTCAGTTACAATATGGATTACAAATCAACCCATTCAGCCTTTTGGATCACTGCGTGTTTGTCTCTTCTGCAACTGTCTCTGTCTTTTTCTTCTCTGTATGCTCTCCTGTTCACTGTCGTTGTGTAACTGCTGCATATAAAACTGCCACGTTATATAACTCAAATAACTCTCGGCGATATAATAATAATAGATCATTTTAATACATAAAATGCCCTTTCGGGCCCACTCGCCGAACTTGCTCTATTCTCCGATGCGATGAATCACCTCTTGAATACTTCCGATTGCGATTAATCGCAATAGCAACTTCTAGTTGTATGTTTCGATGCTCTGCTTTCACTCTAATGCGATGATTCACTGTTCACATATGTAAATATGTATATATCGTTTTACATATATATATTTGCCTCTTTGCTTTCTTTTAACTCTTCAGCTTTGGTTTAAAAAAAAACTCGGAGCAACCATGTATTAATCTTTTCTTTTGAATGGAGCCCACATACCAGCTATACTCCGCCTCATTTATTTCAATCGCAATCGCAACAATCATAATGCTCTTGTGACTCGGTCGTTTGAATTCCGCCGATGCGATTAGCAAAGGTCCCACCAATCAATGTTTCGGCATTTCAATGTTCTGTGTTACACTTTCTTTTACCCGTCGAAGGATTTTAACAAAGGAAGGTCTTAAATTTATGTGTTTGAATCTCTGCCGATGCGATGGGTCACTGTAGACCCCACTCCGACTTCCTTTAGATCCAACGGTTGCTATCTTCAATGATTCGACGGTTGCGATTGAATTGCTCGATCGCAATCGCAATATTCAACAATTTGTTCATTCGCACTTCCTCTGCGCCGATGCGATTGGAATTCTTCGATGCGATAGATCCAACGGCTGTGATTAGTTAGGAACGGACGGTTATGATTGAATCGCTCGATCGCAATCACAATATTCAACTTGTCATTCCTTTGACCTTTCATTCCGCCGATGCGATTAGACCTCCACCATTGATCTGCTGTTTCTGATACGATCTCTGCCGTCGATCTTCAATACTTTTGTTAAACCATCGCATTCATGTATATAGCAGCAATGCCTTTTGGGCCCACAACTTCATTCAACTCATATCAATCATACCATATATATATATACTGCCATATATATATGTTTTCCCCAATCAAATGTTGTAAACATTAATAACCTGTGGCTTATATTAAAACCATGTCAATGCATATGCTTCGCTCTTATCCTTGTGCTGCAGATTTAATTTAACTCGCCTTGGTTATAATAATATAATGCAGTGTCTAAGGCTTGGCTTACCTCTCGTTAATCCGCAACATAGTCGGGGTCCACAATTTATATATATATATCGCTAGGAAAAAAATCGGGTTAAAATCCGGATTTTTTGAAAAAATCCCGATTTTTTCAGGAAGCCGATTAAATCGGCCGATTTTTTCACGCTTTTTTCAATTTTAAAAAAATCCCGATAAAATCGTTTAAATCCGGATTTAATCCCGATTCGACCCAAAAAATCGTGAACATGACTATAAAGCCCGGAAAATTCGATTTTTATTTGTCGTTTTGTTTTGTAACTTGTTTTGTCCGCCCGCCCGACCGCGTTTAACACCGGAGCAGTCACTGTGGTCGATCGAACAGTCCACGAAGAGGGTTTGCTGCTGCCGCCAGGGTTTGCTGCCAGGGTTTGCTGCTGCCGCCAGCCTCCAGGTAAGTTATAAACACTGGCCGCCTTTGCAATGTGCATTTCCCGAAGATTTATCATTTTGCAAAGATTGAAGTTTAAACTTTAAACTGGCCGACGGGCCGCTGATGCCTTGAGGCTTGCCGCTTGAATATGTTGGAACTTGGGTTGAGTCGGTTGACTGTTCAGTGTTGACAGCAATGAGCACACAGTGCAGGCCACGGGGTCTTTTAAATTTTTAATGTTATGATTTTTTATTTTTTATATTTTTATTTTTATTTATTTAAATTTTATTTATATGTTTTATTACATTTTATTTAATTCAATGTAAATTTTCTATTTAAATTTTATTTGGTTCTAAATAGTAAATTGTAAATATTTACAGTATTTAAAATTTAAATTTTATTTATATGTTTTATAATTTATTACATTTTATTTAATTCAATGTATTTAAAATTTTAAATTTTATTTATATGTTTTATTACATTTTATTTAATTCAATGTATTTTCTATTTATTTGGTTCTAAATTCAATTGTAAATATTTATTATTTACAGTATTGTTATTTAAATTTTAAAATTTTACATTACCATATTTTTGTTTTTTAAGAATCATGTTTATAACTTTATAATATATATTATAGTGGAGCAAATTTTTCTAAAGAAATGTTGTATCTGTTTAATTATTAATATCTTGGTCACAATGATGTTGATAACATGTGTAGGACAATGTGTCACTGACTCACATCTCTAAGTTTTTAACTTTCAACTGCAGACTAAAAAATTAAAATGGATGATCTTTGAGAGCCTGGGAAATCACAGTAGCTTTAGTGCCCAGTTTACTATTTAGTGATTTTAATTTTTAATTTATGTGATGGGCAATTTTTAATTTTTTTTTTAATTTTTGTTTTCTGCCCAGGTTCAAACATCAAAAAGTTTCAAACAAAATGCCAAGGAATTTGGATCCTTTCTGGCAGTATGGTGAACCTGATATTGTACCCGAAACTGGAGGAGTAACTAGAGCGTATTTGACTTGCAAGTTGTGTGGAAAGCATATTTCAGGGGGTATCTATAGATTAAAATGCCATATAGGGCAAATTCCAGGGCAAAATACAGAACTTTGCCCAAATCCGGGTCCAGAAATGATCTGACAGGCCATTAAAGCCTTGATGGAAAAAGAAGATGGCAAAGAGACCAGGGCAGTAATGAAAAGGCAACTTGTAGAGAGCTCAAGCCAGGGGGTAAGTGAGAGTGCTTCTTCTGGTTCAGCATTACCTTCCAGTTCCAACCCCTCAGCTTTTTCATCATTTTTTGTCCCTAGAACGACACCTGGTGCACAACCTGGCATCAAATCAGTGATTAAAAAAAAGGAAAAGGCAGAAGCTGACAAGTTGGTGAGTAGATGTCTTCTATGGAGTGATGTTCCTTTCAACATTGCCAAGACAAACCCATTCTACCAACCTATGTTTGATGCTGTTGCTGTTGTTGGCCCGGGGTACAAAGCCCCTACCTTTGCAGAGTTGAGAGGGCCTCTTCTTCAAGAGGAAAAGAATGATTGCACTGCTAGACTAGAGGAGTTTAGGGCATCTTGGGAACACACTGGATGCACAGTCATGTCAGATGGTTGGACTGACCAGAAGGGTAGGACCCTTCTTAACTTCTTGGTTAGTTGTCCCAGGGGGACAATGTTTATAAAATCTGTTGACGCATCTGCACACATTAAAGATGCGCGTTTATTATGTGAGTTGTTGGACATCTTCATTCAGGAAATAGGCCCACAGAATGTTGTTCAAGTCATAATGGACAACGCTGCAAATTATGTTGCAGCTGGCAGGTTGCTTATGGAGAGGTATCCTACCCTGTTTTGGACACCTTGTGCTGCTCATTGTATTGACTTGATGTTGGAGGATATAGGTAAGATTCCTATGGTGAGACATATTGTAGAATCATCCAAGAGCATAACAAAATTTATTTACAATCATGCATCTGTGCTTAGCTTGATGAGAAGATTCACCAACAATAAAGAGTTGGTGCGTCCTGCGATAACACGCTTTGCCACTACTTTCATATCTCTTCAGTCTCTGTTGAATTCTATGTGGGACGTGAAGAGCATGTTTGTTTCACAGGATTGGCATGACTTATCTATTAGCCGCAAACCAGAGGGAGAGGGCATATGCAGACTTGTTTCATATGATGAGGGGTTTTGGGCAGGAGTAGAGGAGGTGTGTGCCATTTCAGAACCTTTGGTAAGGGTTCTTCGGTTGGTTGATGGAGAGAAGCCCGCAATGGGCTACTTGTATGAGGCCATGGATAGGGCCAAAGAAGCCATTCGTGCTTATTATGCAGATAAGGGAGATGAGGGGTTAGAGAAACAACAGGTCATATGGAGAGTGATCGATGACCGATGGAACAATACCCTCCATCGCCCCATTCATGCTGCAGGTATCTACTTCAACCCCGCATTTTCTTACTCCTGTGGTTTCAGATTTGATGCCGAGGTGATGGATGGATTCTTCACATGTGTTGAGAGGATGGTGGTATCTGAGCAAGAACGTGAAGAAATTTCCAAAGAAATGGAAATATATAGGATGGCTGGTGGCACATTTTCTTTTAGCATGGCTATTAAGAGTAGGATGACCAAAATGCCAGGTAAGCTTCATTGTTCAGTTTGTTTCAACTTTCAACTTTCAAATTTAATAATTCATTGTCTCTTCATAATTTTTGCTTCTCATTTTTATTTTAACTTGTAGATGCTTGGTGGACAAGCTATGGTGGTAGAGTACCCCATCTCCAAAAGCTTGCCATCCGAGTGCTCAGCCAGACATGCAGTTCCTCTGGGTGTGAGCGCAATTGGAGTGTCTTTGACAAAATACATAGCAAAAAGCGCAATAGGTAAAAAAATTCAAATTAAATTTTTGAAATAACTTGATTATTTTAATTTTTTACTATATAAATTTTCCAAGTACTAATTTATAATCTATGACCCTTTTACAGATTGGAATCCCAACGTCTCAATGACATGGTGTATGTCTACTACAATCTTCGATTGTGGATGAGACAAATTCAGAAAACTCCTGATATGGATGCCATTTCATTTGACAATATTGATACCACTGCTGCATGGAGGGTCGAGACTGAGAGGCCGGTCATGGAATCGACCCCTGATTGGTTAGATGTGGATCCAGAGGCATTAGTGCCAGAGGAGGAAGCAGATGCACAACAGGAGGAGCCAGTGGTAGAGGAGGAGGAGCAGATTCAGGAGGCAGAGCAGGAGGAGGATGTGGAGGAGGAGGTGACACCATCTAGGATGGGCAGTAGCAGTGGCAGCGTCAGTGGCAGAGCACAGAGGCCACCTATTTTTTTTGCTTCTAGAGGACGACTGGGTCCATCTGATTCCCGAGGGGCAGGGCCTTCTTCCTCTAGAGGAAAAGGTAAAGCCATTCCCTATTCCCGTAAAAGGGGCAGGGGATCTTCATCTTAGTGACTTACTTTATGACATGGAGATGACTCATGATATACATTATTATATTTTTTGTTGATATTTTGACTCTTGAGACTAAGACTCAAGATTCAGGACTCGATTCACTATTTTGATATGTGATGTAGCACTAGACTTCATATACATATTATATATTAGCTTTCTTTACATGTTTATGTGGAAATGCATTTATTTGATGTTGTGGATACTTTAGATGCTAAAAAAATTGAAAAATTTTGAATAATTTTGTATTTTTTTAATTTTGCCGATTTTTTGCCGATTTTTTCGAAAAAATCCCGACTTTGCCGATTTTTTCAACTTTTTTACCCTTGCCGATTTAATCCCGATTCCGATTTTTTCCACATTGATATATATATATATCAACCATTCAACATTTTCTCTAATGGTTAATAACTAGCCATTAACGCAACAATTCAACTGGGCCCACCGCAACTTATATCCACATATACAATGTTTTATACGCGCACCCTTTGTGATATTTCATATTCACAATATTATATTCACATACATTGTAACAAAACCCTTTGGAATTACCCATGTGATAACATATATAATCGTTTTCGGGCCCACAGCAACTTATGTCATACCTCTGTGCACTTTCAGTCATGATCCAACGGTGGATATGTTCTCGTGCTCTAACTAAACATTGGACCCCCATCTGACGGATGACGCGCAATATCGCGTTTTTCTTTGGGCCGAGGGTTAACACATAAAAATTGCGCGTTGTAAGTGGTATTCAAATACCACCCAAGGACACGTGGTGAGCGGCGACCCTAATCGCGTTATTTTCACAAAAACTTTATACCACTTATGAGCTGCGCGAACCCGCTGGTTTCTTCAACTCCGGATTTACTATTTATTCAAGGTTCCGCTCTTGACTCAGGGTTCCGGTTCTAATGATTCCGCTTCAAAGTTTATTTGTCCTCCATATTTCGTTTACATGTGCAGTTTATGTATTAACCCTGCATTATAACTAGAGTGTATATTTATCAATTTATTCCTTTTGCCCTTCTGTTTCGCTCGTTCTACATGGTTCCACATCTTCTGTTTTCATTTCACAGTGGATTTGTTAACGGCTCTGCCTCGGATACATTTCTTTGTAGCTTTCGCCTCTCCCCATCGCATATAAACACTTCCGTTATATTCTCTGTCTCTGTGCATGACTGTTTCACTGTTTCATTGTACTCTCTGCAACCTTTCTCTGCTGCTCGACCCTCTCTACAGTTTCTCTGTATTCTCTGCATCCTGTCTCTACTGCTCGACCCTCTCTGACCGTGTCTCTGTATTCTCTGCATATTCTGCAACCTGGGCTGCTTCAAATGGCCCTGCTTTGCAACTTCTCGACCCTCTACATCCTCTTCAGATCTCTGCTGCCTCTCTGCTACTACTCTACCTCTTTTGCTCTCTTTGCCTTTCAATAGTCTTCTTTTGCTATCTCTCTGCTTCTATGCTGTCTCCTTTGCCATCTCCTTTGCCATCAATGACAACATTTCCAACAGTCTCCCCCTTTGGCATTGATGGCAATACGCTTCCTTTGCTTGCCTTTTATTACCCTTTCTTTTGCTGCTTGCTTTTCCTCCCCCTTTGACATCAATGGCAAAGGGTTTCCCATTTCCTAGTGTGCTTTTAAATCTCGTCCATGTTACTTTGATCTTGAGGACCTGTTTCATGCCCTGCTTAGTTGTTCTGGCTCTTTTGTGACTCTCTTTGTTGACTGATCTCCCCTTGGAACGATGTCTTCTTTTCTATTCTCCCCCTGGAATGATGCTTTCTCTTCATGTTAGAGAGTAGCATTTGCAGATACTACCCCTAGTTTGTCTCTCAGATATTCGAATGGTTCTCTGGCAAGAGGTTTTGTGAATATATCTGCTATTTGTTATTTTGTTGGCACATATTCCAACTTCACTACCTTCTGTGCTACTTGTTCTCTGAGGAAATGGTACTTGATTGGGATGTGTTTAGTTTTTGAATGAAGTACAGGATTTTTTGATATACTTATTGCACTTGTATTATCACATTTGATAGAGATAGGTTCATCAATGCTTACCTTCATGTCTTGGAGGGTTTGTTTCATCCACATGACTTGTGTGCAACATGCTGCTGCTGTTATGTATTCTGCTTCTGCTGTAGATAGAGAGATAGATGTTTGTTTCTTGCTTAGCCATGCCACCAGACTTTTTCCCAAATAGAATGCACCTCCACTTGTGCTTTTTCGGTCATCCACACAGCTGGCCCAATCTGCATCTGTGAAGCTCTTGCCTTTTGGATACCATAGCTCATACTGTGCAGTTCCTTGTAGATATCTGAATATTCTTTTGACTGCTAGAAGGTGATTTTGTTTTGGTGCTGCTTGATATCTAGCCACAAGTCCTACTGCCAACATAATGTCTGGTCTAGAAGCTGTCAGGTACAACAGACTTCCTATCATGGATCTGTAATGTCTTTGATCTGTATCTGCAGATCCGTCATCAACACATAGCTTGCATCTAGTGATCATGGGAGTTGACACAGGTTTGCAGTCTTCCATTTTGAATCTTTTCAACATTTCTCTTAAGTATTTTTCTTGTGAAATGAATGTTCCTGTGTTCTTTAGCTGAATTTGAAGTCCTAAGTAGAAGGTGAGCTCTCCAATCATAGACATCTCAAACTCTGATTTCATCTCTTTAGCAAATCCTTTTGCTAACTCATCTTTGCTGCTTCCAAACATGATGTCATCTACATACACTATTACAATCAGGAGTTCATTTTCATTGGCTTTTATGTATAGTTTGCTGTCTACTCCTCCTCTCTTAAAGCCTTGTTTTTGCAAGTACTTGTCCAGCCTTGAATACCATGCACGAGGAGCTTGTTTCATCCCATATAGGGCCTTCTTTAGTCTGCACACATAGTCTTCTTTATCTATTAATGAGAATCCTTCAGGTTGTTCCATGTAGACTTCTTCTTCTAGATCTCCATTCAGGAAGGCAGATTTCACATCCATTTGATATACCTTGAAGTCATTGTAGCATGCAAAGGCCAAAAACATTTTGATAGCTTCCATTCTGGCTACAGGGGCAAATTTTTCATCATAATCAAGACCCTCAATTTGTGAATATCCCTTGCAAATAAGTCTGGCTTTATTTCTGATTACCTGTCCTTGTTCATTCATCTTATTCTTGAATACCCATTCTGAGCCTATGACATTTTTCTCAGTGGGTCTTGGAACTAATTCCCAGGTATTGTTCTTCTCAATTTGGTCCAATTCTTCATTCATAGCATTCACCCAATACTTGTCCTTGCTGGCTTCTTCAAACTTCTTTGGCTCTATTTGTGATAACATAGCTAGATATGCCTCTTCTGTCTATTCAATTAGCTATCTTCTTGTCTGGACTCCTACACTCTTGTCCCTAATGATTTGACCTTTTGGATGGTTCTTTTGAGTGTATCTTGAGGGGCCTTTTGAGTTCAGTTCAGTATCTTTTGTGGTCTTGCTTATTTCATCATCATCTTGGGTCTCTTCTTCATGATCTTCTGGAGGATTTTTGCAACTTGTACTTCTTGTCTTGTTTGGTAGTTCTTCATCAAATCATACATCAGTGCTTTCCACAATTTTTCGTAGTGTTTTGTTGTAGCACCTGTAACCTTTACTCTTGGAAGCATATCCTAAAAATATTCTTTCATCTGCTCTTGCATCAAACTTCCCCAGATTTTCATCATTATTCTTTATGTAACACTTGCTACCAAAGACTCTAAAGTGCTTGATTGATGCTGGTTTACCATGCTATAGTTCATAAGGAGTCTTGTCACTGTTTGGTCTTAAATGAGCTTTGTTAAGAATATGCACAACTGTGTATACTGCTTCTGCCCAGAAGGTTTGGGGAATGTTACTTTCTTGCATCATGGCTTTGGCAATTTGTTGTACAACCTGTTTTGTCTCTCTGCCACTCCATTTTGTTGAGGTGTACCTGCGATTGTAAACTGTTATTCTATCCCATGCTCATTGCATAGGTCTGCAAAATCATAGTCTATGAATTCACCTCCTCTGTGTGATCTGATGCACTTTAGCTTGCATCTTGTTTGATTTTCTGCCAATGCCTTGAATGTCTTAAATTTCTCAAGTGCTTCCGATTTATATTTTAGAAATGCAACCCATGTCATTCTGGAAAAATCATCTATTATCAGCATGAAATAGGATTCTCCACTTGGTGTTTTAGTTCTTGCAGGTCCACACAAGTCCATGTGTACAAGCGAAGTGGTCTACTTGTTGATAGCTCTTCTTTGGTCTTAAAGGATGTGCGGGTCTGTTTGCCCAATTGGCAAGATTTACATATGGTATTAGAAGGCTTCTTTATTGCTGGCATATCTCTGACTGCTTTCTTCTTGTTCAGACTAATGATATGGTTGAAGTTAAGGTGTCCCAATCTTCTATGCTATAACCATGACTCCTCAAGTTTGCTAAGGTGGCATGCTTCATTCTCTTCCTTCACTACATAGACGTTACTTTCTGTTCGAACACCTTTGAAGCTGGGTGGAAGAGATCTTAGAATCTTTTGAACAATTACACATTCTGGTATGGTTTCTCCAAGAGCTTTCATATTATTAACAATTTTTGCAACTCTTAAGAAGAAGCTGGCAATATCTTCATCATCATTCATTTTTAAATTTTTAAACTGAGCTCTATATACTTGAAGTTTGGCTGTCTTCACCTTTTTATTTCCCTCATGGATGTTTTCAAGAGTATCCCACATTTCTTTGGCAGTCTTGCTGTGCATTACTTTGATAAATTCTGCCTCACATAGTCCATTTAAGATTGCATTCATGGCCTTTGCATTAGATACAAAATCTTGTTTTGCTTCTTTCTCTGAGTCAGTCGACTTTGGGGCATATCCAAATTCCACAGCAGCCCAAAATTCTATTCCTAGAGACATTATGTATGCTCTCATTCTGATTTTCCAGAAGGCATAATTTGTACCGGTGAAGAAAGGGGCTTTGTTAGTTGAACATCCTTCTTGACTAGCCATCCTGGGGACCTAGGATCTCCTTTCAATTGTTAAACTGATACAAAAAGGAACCTGCTCTGATACCAATTGTTGAACCCTTAGTTAAACTAAGAGGGGGGGGGGGTGAATCAGTTTAACACATTCATGAACTTTTAAAAGTTTCCATTAAGTTTATTTACAACTTAATTTCATGATCAACTTTATATGTGAACAATCCTAATATATGAGCAGCGAGTATTAAGATAATGTGACAACAGACTTATTATGAGAGCAACAAGTATTAAGCAGATTGAATGAACCATATCAACACATAAGCATCACACACACAGAGACAACAGATATAAGTGGAAACCCATAAAGGTAGAAAACCACATCTTATTATTGTTGTGATGCAAAGGCAAGCTCCAACTCCCTCTCACCACTGATTTTCTGTAGGCACCAACCTACAGGAGGCTCCAACCTCAATTCTGCAAGGTACTGTTAGGGCCTAAATCTACCTCAGGTTGAGAAAGCCAGAATCTAGGGTAACATCAAACTACGCTTGACCTGGTAGCTAGCCCTACTAGGTCGGGAGAGGGCTCTCTCCTTGTCAATCTCAGCAAAAATATGATCAATGAGGCTTGAGATGACTAGATGTGAAGACTGATTTTAGGCTAGGTATGTGTGCAAAAGAGTTTGATTTCATTTAATGATGTTTTGTTGGCTCAAATGGAAAGACAGATTTTAGGTCTAGGGAATGAGGCTCAGTTTTGCAGAGATCTCAATGGGGCAAGGTAGGCAATTGATTTGACACTTCAAATTGAAAGAAATGGAGAGCTTTAGAAAGGTGAGGAGTTGAAGAGGGCAAGAAACCTTCAGGGATCTTCTTCAAACAGCTGAAAACATGAATAATTAAACAAACCCTAGGTAGAGCACTGCAATTTCAATGAATTCTACGTTTATCCTTGTTTGTTTAAGTTAAGAAGAAATAAGAGAGAAAATGGCATACATAAAACACCGGTAAACTTACATTTACAGAGAGAAACACAATATCAAAGCAAGATGCCACATGAATCCGATAGAGTGTTGCAAACCTTGGTCTATTCCTTTGCCAAACTGCAGAGATGAATGTACAATGATGCTCAAAGCTTTCCCAAAAGTCCAACCTTGCTAATGACTAATAAAACATAAGATATAGGCAAAAAACAACTCATCCTAGACTCTAGGGGTCGAGCTCATAAGATTAGGAGCTGTTCCAACAAAATCTAAACTGAGAACTAAAAAGTAGGCAGTGGAACATCTTGCCTCTAAAAATTAGGAAACTGGTTCATTCAATTGCAAACTACCTTTTGATGGATGGATCTACCTCTATGAGTGAAAATTTAGCAAACTTACGTCAAAATCCATCATGTCACATTAAATTACATCATGAGTTTGTCAATTAGAAGGAAAAAAGTCAAACTGTGAAAAAACTAAGCGAAAACCAGAGTTTTTGACCAAAAATGAGCAAAATTCCTCCAATGCGCCGCGCCTGATTTCTCTATGCGTAGTGCCTGTTTGGAACTGATTTTGGAGGCCTTCCCGGTGTCCAAATTTGCTCCAAGTGGGCTTGTTGGAAAGGTCTGCCTGTCTACTTTCTAACACAAGTGGAATTTTTGAATTTGGCCTCCATTTGCCCCTCCAAAACTGAGTTCTCCCAAAACTGCTTCTTGTGTGTCAAAAAAGGGGCAGAAAGGTCATTTTTGGGGTGTTTTTGACCTTTTGGAACTCAAAACCTGTCAAAATTTCTTGGCCATTGGTAGGCATGCATATTTTTCCATGACAAATCCAAAAATGCTGAGTTGTCATCAAAAGGAGTCCCCCATCAAAAGCGAGCGCCACGTGGCGCGGCGCATAGAGCAGAAAAGTCTATTTTTTGAGCCAAAAATTTCAAAATTGCAAAAAGTGTCCCAAATTTTTTGAAATTTGGGCTGAGTGTCCTCCATCAAGTGCTGTGTTGGGCTAAGGAAGCCTCAGCCAATATCTGAAGTTTATCATGCTCTTTTCGCCTCCTCGATGTCGCCTTCAACTTGGCCTTCAAAATTTTGATTCTTGCTTTGCACACCTTGTTTCTCGCCAAGTAGTGGTATGCTATGTTCCTCAACATATTTTTCTCATTGTTGGCCTTCTCCAGCATCCTTTCCCAAGTGCAAGTTTGTTCTCTCAAGCCAAGATTCCCGGTCATGTTCAATCTCTTGCTCATACCCATGATCACTGTCTCTTTCCATTGTTTTCCTTTGGTTTTGAAAAATGTGGTTGTACATGGATGGTTTTGTGGATAATAGTGTGAAAATATGTTGGAGGAATGAAATGGGTAGAGTGTATGGAAGAGAGTGTAAAAATGTATGTGTGAACAGAGTTTAGGGATGGGAGTAAGAGTTTTAGGAATGTGAGTAGGGTTTGGGGATTTTGTAGCTACGTTTTGGGATAATGGGAATTGGGGATAGAGGTGAATGATTTTTTAGGAATCTGGAAATTAAGGAATGAGTGGATGAAAGTGAAGAATGAATGAAGGAGTGAAAGAATGAGGGAGTGATGGAGTGGACTTGGTAGCAAAGATACAAATGCAGCCCTAGACAATTGTTTTTGAGCAAATTTAGAAGGAGGTAGGGTTTGAATTCTATCACACTAAACCATCATAAATTTTAAGAAAAACCTCTTCACTAGTAATGGAAGGAATCTTAACTTACTTGCACACCACGGATTTGAGCAAATTTGGAAATTTTGGGGAAGTTTATGATGAAATTGGGCTTGCAGCTCTATGCGCCGTGCCACAAACCCAACGCGTCGTGCCTGATCAATGCGTCGCACCAGTGTATTTTTTACACTGTGGAGGCCGACCCAATGCGCCGCGCCTCTCACCCAATGCGCTGCGCCCTTGAACTTTGCCCGATTTTCATTCAAACTTGCTCCTTTTCTTCAACACAACTTTCTCTTGTTCAATCTTTCTCTTTTGAATGCAAATGAGCTCTCTGATGATGATCAATGAGTTTATATACAAGATTTTGATTTTTCACTCATAAAACCCACTTTTATAATGTTTGCATTGTGACTTACTTTTTCAACTCTGTTTTTTGGGCAGTTTACTTCATTGTTCCTTTGATGAACTGAATGAATTGATTTTTATTTGCCTTGCAGGGGATGGAGCTGCTGCAGCCTGGCAAGGTGACCAGGGTTGCCATTGAAGTTATTTACATATGAGAGAATTGAAATTACATCAAATTTATACATAAAAACCTAAAATACTTCTGTTTTTCCTCAAAACAAGGTTTTGAGGAAAAATACATTTCTGAACATGCGATTATGAAATTTATTGGTACTGGAACTTTGTTCAACCTCCTCATACGCCTGCTGACCGTTATTGGACATTTTGAAGACCTTGTTGATGAAACCCTAGACCTAATGGGACTGAAAACCCTAAAAATGACTTGCAAATTTAAAGACAAAAAGTGACTGCAGATGATCTTGATGAATGAAAATGGGCAGCAGGTAAAGGACGTGAGGGAAAATGTACAACAAGTCACTATCGTCAGATGATCCATGCTCCTAATGGAATGCAGCTGACTGAACGAGACACCTAATATGCAATGCAACAAGAGAATTTGATCACTGACGGAGGGATGAAGATACCGACACTAACATTGGCTCCAATGGGGATGGTAGCTCCTTGGAGGTGCCAAGAACTACAGATCTCTGGGAAAGCAGGCAGTGCCTTCGTCCATTGGGCTATGGAATCAATAACTTCGACAACCAAAACCAAACTCTTGACTCAATTTTAGGACCGAAATCTGACTCAAAAATAAGACTGAAAACTAAAACAAAATTGACAGACTGGAAAAGATGCTCATAATTGAACTTATTCATCACAACCTACTCTAATTGTTCTATTTCACCGCCAGATCAAGTGAAATGGAACAACCAATGCAACCATGTAAGCATCCTAGCTGCTGTTTGAATTCTCCGCAAGTGCTCGCTTATGAACAACAAGAGAGAACTACTGAGAGGCAACTCCCATGAAAACTTGGAAACAGATCCGTTGAATGATATGGATTCTCTATCCGCCTCCAAAAACACTGCATAAGGATCTTGAAGTTCATGCACACTAGGACTTAGCTCATCCAATGGATTACTTCTCTTCTCCTCATACCATGAATGCAAACTTTGTTTTGAGCTTTGTGACGAGACTCCTGCTAAAAATGACAAAGAGACCGGCTGCCGGATCAAGTTTATATCAACACACGTTTCAAGCTCACATGTAGTCAATGGAGAAAGACTTTGACTGCAGACATCATCCAACACATTAGCTATTGGATCGTGAAAAACTTGAAAAGACTGTTTCAACCCATTTTCTATTGGTTCCGATGAGATTACATGATTTCCTACAGGCTGCTCATTTGAAGATGTACTATGTAATTTACCCTTCAAAAACTGAAATGATGCAAAACAAAATGGTACGGAATCATCTTGTATCATTTGATCATATGTGCCAGCTCCCATGTCTTCATCTGCAACTTGACAATCAATGGCATTCGGGGGCTGCAAATCTGGATACGAGAAGTCTTGAACAAGGTTTTTATTGCCCTCAAGATGGTCCAAATAAAGACTTGTCGACAGTTGATTTCGGATTGCATGAATGTTGTCTTTGATGGACTGAAACGAAGCAAAACAAAAAGGCAAAGATCCTTCACTTCAAAATTTGCTGCACTTTCCTCGTCACTGTCATAGCTGATATGCATCGGTTGATCACTGTACTCGAGCTGTTGAAAGTGAACTGCCTCCTTCCAGAAACTAGCTGCTAATTTGTCTGCAAGATTAGCTTCTGTTTGGAGAACATAATCATCATCATACTGGTCAAACTGAGGCAAATCATCCGTATAAAACACATCATCAAGCATACATGTCATATCAATAGCTCTCTCTTCTCCAAGATGATCTATAAAACAATCATTATCAGATCTATGACAACTGGAATAAGAAACAAAATGTTTTGGATCAGCAACTTGTTCTTCTTCAATCAGCGAGCCATGGGCTTGAACATTATACTCATTCCTTGTGTGATCCTTTTCATCATCTCTTCCACTGCACTTACCAAAATGTCAAGCTTTACCTCTAGAGATGTCGATTCCTCCGGTTCTATGTTTTTCATCTCTTCTTCCTTCAACTTTGCCCTTTGGATCAACAAATGAGCCTCTACATCTACTGCACTGTTCTGCATCTCTTCAAGTGTTGCAAGATTCCTTTCTCTCAGCTGAAACTCCATTTCCGGATCAAAGGCACCCGGGTAGTGCAAGAGAGCGGATCCAAGAGGAGGTCTTATATTAACTGGCATCGAATAATAAACTTGGTTAAATCTGGCAGAAAACTGTTGTATTGTCTCCCCTAACAGTCTTTTCAGCTGGTTATACTCTTCTATAATCAAGAAAGGGTTCTGTCTAATCACCCACCTGTCGAGGAAAACTTTGATGAACTACTGGAAATCTGAGATGCTCGCATCAGGCAGGGTTTTGAACAAACTCTTGACTTTGCCTTGCAAAGAAAGAGCAAAAAGCCTAATACTGACATCCTCTTCATCAACTTCAAAAAGGTCAAGAAAAGACTCAAAATTCAGAACATGTCTCTTAGCACTGATGTTGTCGCGTTCACCATCAAATCTTGGTAGATATAGGTCATGATTTTTAGGGAAAGCATGGGATATAGGAGGTAAAATCAGAGGCTTGTATCGATTTGGAATTTTACAAGGTATAGGGGTATGTACAAATGCTACAGAATCAGTCTTGGTCTCTTGAGGTTCATCAGTTTGAAGATGGTCATCACAAGATTCGGAAGAAAGGTCTTGATCAAGCTCAAAAGCATGCAAATCTTTGGTATTCACAATCTTCAAAGGGAAGGAATCAAATGCAGGCCGAGAATCTTTTCTCAAATACAATATACTTTGCAAAGCCTTCTTGACATTCTCGGGAAAAGAGAAGAAATAATTTATGAAAAAGAACAAAATGTCTTGGATGAAATTCCAACTTGAATACCTGATCTTTCCATATTGTCCTTTCATGTTTCTGTTGGTCAGGTTCATCCTCCAGTGGAGTCCTTGGATCTGATCTCGAAACTGATTTAGAGTCGCCAGGTGAATGATTTCAGCCTTGCGGTGTCTGATCGTTGTCCACCATCAACAATCAGATCTGAACTTGATTACATTTTACTGAGGAAACCAGATGTTCAGTTCATAAACTAAACCGGAGATTGACTGAAGCAGCATTCATCTACTATGCACTTGCAGAGCAAGAGCAGTTCGAAGGCTACCTGGCTAACTTCAGGCTCCGTCTGTAGTTTATAAAGCAAACAACAAACTTTTCGTCTCCCCAGTATGGTCGCCACTATGTTATGGGCCTAAATCTACCTCAGGCTAAGAAAGACAAAATCTAGGGTAACATCAAACCACGCTTAACCTGGTAGCTAGCCCTACCAGGTCGAGAGAGGGCTCTCTCCTTGCAATCTCAGCAAAAATATGATCAATGAGGCTTGAGATGACTAGATGTGAAGACTGATTTTAGGCTAGGTATGTGTGCAAAAGAGTTTGATTTAATTTAAGGATGTTTTGTTGGCTCAAATGGAAAGACAGATTTTGGGTATAGGGAATGAGGCTCAGTTTTGCAGAGATCTCAATGGGGCAAGGCAGGCAATTGATTTGACACTTAAAATTGAAAGAAATGGAGAGCTTTAGAAAGGTGAGGAGTTGAAGAGGGCAAGAAACCTTCAGGGATTCTCTTCAAACAGCTGAAAACATGAATAATTAAACAAACCCTAGGTAGAGCACTGCAATTTCAATGAATTCTACCTTTATCCTTGTTTGTTTAAGTTAAGAAGAAATAAGAGAGAAAATGGCATACATAAAACACTAGTAAACTTACATTTACAGAGAGAAACACTATATCAAAGCAAGATGCTACATGAATCACATAGAGTGTTGCAAACCCTGGTCTATTCCTTTGCCAAACTGCAGAAATGAATTTACAATGATGCTCAAAGCTTTCCCAAAAGTCCAACCTTGCTAATGACTGATAAAACATAAGATATAGGCAAAAAACAACTCATTCTAGCCTCTAGGGGTCGAGCTCATAAGATTAGGAGCTGTTCCAACAAAATCTAAACTGAGAACTAAAAAGTAGGCAGTGGAACAACTTGCCTCTAAAAATTAGGAAACTGATTCATTCAATTGCAAACTACCTTTTGATGGATGAATCTACCTCTATGAGTGAAAATTTAACAAAATTACATGAAAATCCATCATGTCACATTAAATTACATCATGAGTTTGTCAATTAGAAGGAAAAAAGTCAAACTGTGAAAAAACTAGGCGAAAAACAGAGTTTTTGACCAAAAATGAGCAAAATTCCTCCAATGCGCCGCGCCTGATTTCTCTATGCATAGCGCCTGTTTGCAGCTGATTTTGGAGGCCTTCCCGGTGTCCAAATTTGCTCCAAGTGGGCTTGTTGGAAAGGTCTGCCTATCTACTTTCTAGCACAAGTGGAATTTTTGAATTTGGCCTCCATTTGCCCCTCCAAAACTGAGTTCTCCCAAGACTGCTTCCTGTGTGTCAAAAAAGGGGCAGAAAGGTCATTTTTGGGGTGTTTTTGACCTTTTTGGAAGCCCAAAACCTGTCAAAATTTCTTGGCCATTGGTAGGCATGCATATTTTTCCATGACAAATCCAAAAATGCTGAGTTCTCATCAAAAGGAGTCCCCCATAAAAAGCGAGCGCCACGTGGCGCGGCGCATAGAGCAGAAAACTCTGTTTTTTGAGCCAAAAATTTCAAAATTGCAAAAAGTGTCCCAAATTTTTTGAAATTTGGGCTGAGTGTCCTCCATCAAGTGCTGTGTTGGGCCAAGGAAGCCTCAGCCAATATCTGAAGTTTATCATGCTCTTTTCGCCTCCTCGATGCCTTCTTCAACTTGGCCTTCAAAATTTTGATTCTTGCTTTGCACACCTTGTTTCTCGCCAAGTAGTGGTATGCCATGTTCCTCAGCATATTTTTCTCATTGTTGGCCTTCTCCAGCATCCTTTCCCAAGTGCAAGTTTGTTCTCTCAAGCCAAGATTCCCGATCATGTTCAATCTCTTGCTCATACCCATGATCACTGTCTCTTTCCATTGTTTTCCTTTGGTTTTGAAAAATGTGGTTGTACATGGATGGTTTTGTGGATAACAGTGTGAAAATATGGTGGAGGAATGAAATGGGTAGAGTGTATGGAAGAGAGTGTAAAATGTATGTGTGAACAGAGTTTAGGATGAGCAAGAGTTTTAGGAATTGAAGTAGGCTTTGTGGATTTTGTAGCTATTGCCAGATAATGGGAATTGGGGATAAAGGTGAATGATTTTTTAGGAACTGAAATTAAGGAATGAGTGGATGAAAGTGAAGAATGAATGAAGGAGTGATGGAGTGACTTGGTAGCAAAGATACAAATGCGCCGTACAATTGTTTTTGAGCAAATTTAGAAGGAGGTAGGGCTTGAATTCTATCACACTAAACCATCATAAATTTTAAGAAAAACTCTTCACTAGCAATGGAAGGAATCTTAACTTACTTGCACACTCGCGGATTTGAGCAAATTTGGAAATTTTGGGGAAGTTAATGATCATATTGAAGCCAGGAATTACAAGGCCGCGCCACAAACCCAACGCGTCACGCCCGATCACTGCGCCGCGCCCAAGGTATTTTTTACACCGTGGAGGCCGACACGCCGAACAAATGCGCCGCGCTACTCACCCAATGCGTCGCGCCCCTGAAATTTGCACAATTATTTCTCAAACTCGCTCCCTTTATCCAACACGAATTTCTCTTGTTCAAATTTTCTTCTTTGAATGCCAATGAGCTCTTTGAAGATGATCAAAGGGTTTATGTACAAGAGCTTTTAATTTTTCACTCATAAAACCCACTTTTATAATGTTTGCATTATGACTTACTCTTTCAACTTTGTTTTGGGCAGTTTGCTTTATTTGTGCCTTTGATGAACTAAATGACTTGATTTTTGTTTTCCTTGCAAGGGATAGAGCTGCTGAAGCTTGACAAGGTGACCAGGGTTTCCATTGAAGTTATTTACATATGAGAGAACTTGAAATTACATCAAATTTATACATAAAAAGATAAAATACTCTGTTTTTCCTCAAAACAGGGTTTTGAGGAAAAATACATTTTTGAGCATGCGATTATGAAATTTATTGGTACTGGAACTTTATTCAGCCTCCTCATGCGCATGCTGACCATTATTGGACATTTTGAAGACCTTGTTGATGAAACCCTAGACCTAATGGTACTGAAAACCCTAAAAATGACTCTTGCAAATTTAAAGACAAAAGTGATTGCAGATGATCTCGATGAATGAAAATGGGCCAGTAGGTAAAAGACATGAGGGAAAATGTACAACAGGCCACTACCGTAAGATGATGTATGCTCCTAATGGAATGCAGCTGACTGAACAAGACACCTAATATGCAATGCAACAAGAGAATTTGATCACTAATGGAGGGATGAAGATACCGACACTAACAAGCTACAACTTGCAAGGAAGCTCCAACTCCTATCAATTTTCTGCAGGCACCAACCTACAGGAGGCTCCAACCTCAATCAGCCACAACTGACATCTATCAAGCTACAACTTGATAGGGAAGCTCCAACTTCCTCATTCTATCAAAAGAAAACATTTGCTGATTTACCTTGGATATCAGCTCTGTTCTGTAGCTTCTCTTTCTGCTCCTCCTTCTTATCTTCTCTGCCTCAATTCTTCATACTCTGCATTCTCTAACCTCTTTCTGCATATCAATGTGCTATCCTTTATACAGTTTGCCTCATAACTGTTCGTATTCCACAGGGAATTCAAAGTGAATAGCCCTGACTCTTTGCCTTCTGCCTCCTCACTTCTTTATCCAGCGCATTCAAAAAACTTCAGCAATTTGTACAACTTTCAGTTTTTCAGTGGAGTTTTGTTTCTTACGGAGACTTGCCAGTGCATCACAAACAATATAAACCAAAAAAACGTTTACATTTAGTTACAATATGGATTACAAATCAACCCATTCAGTTTTGGATCACCGTGTGTTTGTCTTTTCTGTGACTGTCTCTGTCTTTTTCGGCTCTGCTTGCTCTCCTGTTCACTGCCGTGGTGTAACTGTTGCATATAAGACTGCCGCGTTATATAACTCAGATAACTCTAGGCAATATAACAATAATAAATCATTTTAATACATAAAATGCCCTTTCGGGCCCACTCGCCGAACTTGCTCTATTCTCCGATGAGATGAATCACCTCCTGAATACTTTCGATTGTGATTAATCGCAATCGCAACTTCCAATTGTATGTTCCGATGCTCTGCTCTCACTCCGATGCGATGATTCACTGTTCACATGTGTATATGTATATATCGTTTTACATATATATATATATATATATATATATATACATGCCGCTTTGCTTTCCTTTACCTCTTCAGCTTTGGTTTAAAAAACTCCTAGCAAACCTATATTAGTCTTTTCTTTTGAATGGAGCCCACATACCAGCGATACTCCGCCTCATTTATTTCAATCGCAATCGCAACATTCATAATGCTCTTGTGACTTGGTCATTTGATTTCCACTGATGCGATTAGCAAAGGCCCCACCATATAATGTTTCGACATTTCAATGTTCTGTGTTACAATTTCTTTTACCCGTCGAAGGGTTTTAACAAAGGAAAATCTTAAATTTATGTGTTTGAATCTCCGCCGATGCAATGGGTCACTGTAGACCCCACTCTGACTTCCTTTAGATCCAACGGTTGCTATCTTCAATGATCCGATGGTTGCGATTGGATCGCACCATCGCAATCGCAATATTCAACAATTTGTTCATTTTCACTTCCACTACGCCGATGCGATTGGAATTCTCCGATGCGATAGATCCAACGGCTACGATTAGTTGGGAATGGACGGTTGCAATTGAATCGCTCGATCGCAATCACAATTTCCAATTTGTCATTCCCTTGACCTTTCATTCCCCGTAAATTTTTCTAGATGTTCTATGCTTGATGTAATTTTACTTTTATACAAGAATCATACAAATAGTTACAAAATGCCGATAGAACATACGTGGATCTATAAAAGACAAACCGTCAGGAGAATGTGTTGGTGCGTTACTACGATCGCCAGGATGCTTCAACCAGCAAAGTCTTCTTGGTCGGCCAATCCAAAATGTGTCACAACAGTCCTCAAATCAATTATCCAGTCAACTCAAAGTCAACCCCAGAAAAGTCAACGCAGTCCAGAAAAAGTCAACGCAAGGCAGCAACAAGAAAGTCAACGCAGCTCCAACTTCGGTCAATCTTTTGACCTCGATTTTTGTGCCAATGAGTATAGCCTACAAAAATCGAATTCTCCACAAAATTTCAGCTCAAACAGACCATGCATTGACCAAAGTCAACGCTGGTCAAACTTGCCCAGAAACCGTAACTGCAGAAAATTTGCTGCAGTAAATTTCGTCCTTTAGCTGCAGTAGATTTCGTCCTTCTTCTCACGTGGGAGATGAAACTGCTTCTCAAATGCTTATAGATAATCAGAGGAGAAGATGTGTGATGAGATGAGTGAAAAGCTCTCCCAACTTTTCCCGTATTTATATCCATCATTGGGGCGTGTGACACATCTGCTGGGGGCGTGCAACCTTAAGGCCGACCTGCACATATAATTTATTAAGAATAATAAATTCAAAATAAATGTTCTGCTCATCGGATTAAGACATATTATATATGGATTTTACACTTCTCCGAAAGAGGAATCCAACAAAAATATTAGCCTCTTAATCTGAGCATCATAACATGGAGTTTGGACCTAGTTGTCCAAATTTAACACTCCCTCTCAACTAGGGAGAACTCCATCCATCAGTGCAATCAAACATCGTGCGTCATCCCATCGTAACTTGCTTTGCTGGCCTCTTTATTTCAGAACAGAAGTGGGTCAGTCACAAAGACATCATCCCCCGGCTGACATATTCAGCTCGCAGGTCCGACCTCTATCAGACTCACAAAGAGTCTCCAACCAACCCAAAGTTGGTTCATCTGACCCGAAGTCAGGCGGAGGTCCGAGACCTCACTAGACTTGATCCCAGATCAAGTGGTTGGACCGTGCCATCCTAGATAGAGAGTACAACAATCTCTGATGCGTCCATCAGTCTTTTCTACTGGTCTCTAGCTTTTCCCACCTCATTGGCCAAATGAGAGGTACTTCCCATGAGCCCTGAACTTAATGGGTAGGATGCATACGGGGCACAGATAATGAGAGGTGAACCAACTCAATAATCACAACGGTGGGGTCCAAGCACACCAACAAGGTTTGGCAAGCCTAGCCTTGTGGTTGCTCATAGCTCCGAGAAGCTGTCCCCAAAGCCCCCCCAGAGCTCCTCGAGCTCATCGTCCAACAGGACCCACATCATAGGGTCGTTCCACGATACCAAGTCTCTCACAGAAGGTTAGGAACTTGACCTTCCCCAGGGGCTTAGTGAGAATATCCGTGACCTGCTCATCAGTTCCTATATGATCGAGCCTTACGGCGCCTCGTTGTGCCATATCCCGGATGAAATGGTACCTGATATCAATATGCTTGGATCAGTGGTGGAACACAGGATTCTCGGTCAAGCGAATCCCACTCTGGTTATCACAGAGTATCACAGTGGTATCTAGCACATGTCCAAACAACTCACTAAAGAGCTTTCGCAACCAAACTGCTTCACAACAGGCCATACTTGCTGCAATGTATTCGGCCTCAGCGGTGCACAAAGCCACCGACTTTTGCTTCCTGCTCATCCATGAGATCGAAGCAGAACCAAGATTGAAGCAGCATCCCGATGTGCTCTTAAGATCCACCACACTGCCAGCCCAATCGGCATCAGTATATCCACGGAGTATCACACTCCCGGCAGTGTATCTCAGCCCATGGTTTATCGTGCCCCGAAGATATCTCAAAAGATTCTTGGCACCAACCCAGTGAAAGTGATGAGGCTCAACCATCTGTTGACTCAAAGTGTTCACTACAAAACATATATCCGGTCGGGTGTTCACTAAGAACATCAAAGCTCCTATGAGTTGACGATACTCAGTAGGATTGGCCAAGATAGGCCCAGCAGCGCTGCCACTCAACTTCTTAAAGTTGAGTTCCATCGGTGTCGACACGGACTTACAGTCCACCATACCAAATCTTTCCAAAAGCTTCACAATGTATTTTCCTTGAGAAAGGAAAATCTCTCCAGGTCTCTGCCAGACCTCCAGGCCTAGGAAGTAGTGCATCAATCCTAGGTCCTTCATCTCGAACTCGGCAGCGAGCTCCCTCTTACATTGATGAATGAGAGGGTCAGCACCTGTCAGGAAGAGGTCGTCCACATACAGCACTAGAATGAGAGGCTTCTCCTGCACAACCTTGAAGTAAAGGTTCGGATCAGCATTACTTCGAGTGAAGCCCAGCTTCATCAAGTAACTACCCATCCTCTCGTCAAGCTCTGGGTGCTTGCTTCAACCCATAGAGGGCTTTCTTCAACCTGCAGACGTGAGCGTCCCGATCCTGGACTTCGAACCCCAGAGGTTGCTCCACATATACCTCTTCTTTTATTGCACCATGCAGAAAAGCGGTCTTGACATCTATCTGATGAAGACTCCATCCTTGCGTAGCAGCAAGGGCTATGATTGATCGAATGGTGGTATATCGTGCCACAGGTGCAAATATGTCATCATAATCTATTCTTTCCTTTTGAGAGAAGCCACGGGCAACAAATCTTGCCTTGAACTTTTCAGCACTTCCATCAGATCCATGCTTGATCTTGTAGAGCCATTTCGCGGTGACAACTGATTTGTCCTTCGGTCTTGGAACCACATCCGAGACATCATTCTTCATTATGGACTCATATTCTTCGTGCATAGCATCCTTCCAGACTTGATGCTTTACGGCTTCTTCAAAAGATCCAGGTTCAGATTGTACAATAGTACTCATGGTAGCCAGATACCCTTGGTATCTACACGACTTCTTGCTTTCTCGAAATGTCCCCCTCGGGGTAGCATGTCCCTCGGCATCTTCGAGAGTGTCCTTGAGCCATGATGGTCTCTTTCTCAGTGAAGGAGATGGATCTATTGGGTCCATTGGTCCTTCAACATTAGGCATTGTCTCATCTTGCGGTTCTTCCTGATTTCCAGGCCTTGCTTCATGATTTTCCTCAGATCTCGGAAGATCTACTACTTTCTTCAGGGAAGCATCTTCGTCAAAAGTGACATCATGGCATATTTCTACTTCCCTTTGACCAGGTACATAGACTCTATAGGCCTTAGAGGTTTCGCTGCAACCCACAAACATTCCTTTCTTCCCGGAAGCATCCAGCTTACTTCTCTTTTCTTTTGGCACATGAAAATAAACAGGACATCCAAAAATTCTAAAATGTGAGACGTCAGGTTTCTTACCGGTGAAAACCTCTTCGAGAGTTTTGGAGTCCAGGGCGGAATGAGGGCATCGGTTTTGAATGTATACAGCAGTATTCGCAGCTTCTCCCCACAGAAACTTCGGTAGACCCTGGTCACATAGCATGGCACGGGCAGCTTCCACAATGGTCCTGTTCTTTCGTTCAGCAACGCCATTCTGCTCAGGAGTATAGGCAATAGTAGTCTCCCTCTTAATGCCAGCTTCTCTGCAAAAGTCCTTAAACTCATTTGACTTATATTCAGTGCCATTGTCGGTCCTCAAAATCTTGGTCTTCTTCTCTGTCATATTTTCCACCAAGGCTTTGAAGGTACGGAACCACATGAAAGCCTCATCCTTCTTCTTCAAGAAGTATATCCAGGTTTTGTGGGAGAAGTCATCAGTGAATGTCATATAGTAAGAACATCCTCCCAGGGATGTCACGGGTAGCATACCAGATCAGAATGGACCAGTTGCAAAATATCAGATGTCTTTGTGACACTTGAGGGGAAAGGTCCCCTTGTATGCTTTCCTTCGGCACAACCCTTACATACACCTTCATGATTATTTCCAAAGTCGGGCATCCCTGTCACCACCTTCCTTGCTTCGAGAAGGGCCTTGTAATGAAGGTGTCCAAACCTTCGGTGCCATAGTTTAGTTTGTCGGATAGTATCACATGTCATAGCTCCTAGAGGACTTCCTTCAACCTGGTAGAGTGTTCCAACTCTAAAACCAATCACGATAGCTTCCTTGAGATTCTTCTTCCACATGCGCACCTTTCCATCAGTGAATGCCACATTGAAGCCTTTGTCTTCGATGGCTGATATAGACACAAGGTTTTTCTTCAATTTTGGTACATAGAGTACATCCTGCAAATGTAGGACTTGTCCTTGAGACAAGTGGAGGGTCACAGTCCCTATCCCTTTCACGGGATATGTGGCATTATTTCCAAGGATAATTTCCAAATTAGTATCCTTCTCAACCATGTCAGAGAGTGCTTCCTTGAACCCAGTGATGTGTCTTGAGGCACCACTATCTATCAGCCAGACATCCATAGTGTCGGGCGGGGATGCAGCAGAGAGGGCAGATACAAGAATGTATTCATTTCTTTTGTCAACAACATTTGACTGCTCATACCCGGAGTTTCTAGACCTTTTGAAAGGTTGATTGTTTCCGCCAGAGGGAGCCTTCCTCTTTCCTTTGGACCTGTCGTTTCTTTGATTTCCATTCCTCCGGTTGTTGTTGTTGTCATCACTATTGGGAGAATCCTTCTTGAAAGGACATTCTCTAGCATAGTGACCAGGCCTATGACAAGTGAAACACTTGCCCTTCTTTCCTTGGGCCCTTGCTCTTCCTTTGTTCTTAGGACCACCAGAGTTCTTCTTTCTAGAATGAGCAACGTAGGCAACATTGCTGTCATTTTCGTATTCCTTCATTCTTGTCTCTTCTTGCATGCATCTTGACAATAGCTCGTCAAAGTTAGGAATTGTATTATTATTGAGAATGGTAGTGTTGAATACTTGCCATTCATATGGGAGCCCTCCAAGTGCGGTGAGTACCATCTCACGATCAGCTATTGTCTCCCCAATAGCCAACAGATTGTTCCTGATCTCGGTCAATTTCAGAAAGTATGTTTGGACAGACTCATCCCTGCCTTTCTTCAGATTCTTCAATTGATTCTTGAAGAATAGCACTTGGTTTGCATTGTTTACTTTGAACATTTGTATCAGCTTATCATACATCTCTTTGGATGTGCCTAGCTCAGATATGTAGGCAACCAGACTTTTATGTATGGATTCCCCGATCATTAGCTTTGCTTTGATCTCCCCCTTCTTATACTTGGTTTTAGCAGCAGCAGTAGCATTGGATGGAGGTTCTTGTATCTTACCCAGTACATGGTCCATGAGATCATGGTCTTCCAATTTGAGATCTAATATCATCTTCCAAGCATGGAAGTCATCTCTTCCAGTCAGCTTGTCATCCTCCTTGAAGCCATAACTTGTGGAACTCATTTTTCTCAGTTGGTGATTGCTATAAGTTAGGGCTTGTCTTCACCTCAGCTCTGATACCATGTAAATTTTTGTAGATGTTCTATGCTTGATGCAATTTTACTTGTATAACAGCAATCACATAAATAGTTAAGTAAAATGCTGATAGAACATACCAGTGGATCTATAGAAGACAAACTAGAAACAGGAGAATGTGTTGGTGCGTTACGGCGATCAGCAGGATGCTTCAACCAGCAAAGTCTTCTTGGTCGGCCAACCCAAAATGTGTCACAACAATCCTCAAATCAATTATCCAGTCAACTCAAAGTCAACCCCAGAAAAGTCAACGCAGTCCAGAAAAAGTCAACGCAGGGCAGCAACAAGAAAGTCAACGCAGCTCCAACTTCGGTCAATCTTTTGACCTCAATTTTTGTGCCAATGAGTACGGCCTACAAAAATCGAATTCTCCATAAAATTTCAGCTCAAACGGACCATGCGTTGACCAAAGTCAACGCTGGTCAAACTTGCCCAGAAACCCTAACTGCAGAAAATTTGCTGCGGTAAATTTCGTCCTTTAGCTGCAGTAGATTTCGTCCTTCTTCTCACGTGGGAGATGAAACTGCTTCTCAAATGCTTGTAGATAATCAGAGGAGAAGATGTGTGATGAGATGAGTGAAAAGCTCTCCAACGTTGACTGTATTTATATCCATGATTGAGGTGTGTGACACATCTGTTGGGGGTGTAAAACGTTAAGGCCGACCTGCGCTTAAATTTATTATAAATAATAAATTCAAAATAAATGTTCTGCTCATCAGATTACAATCAATTTTATATCGATTTTACACCTCTCCGAAAGAGGAATCCAATACAAATATTGGAATCTTCATTTGAGCATCACAAGATGGAGTTTGGACCTAGTTGTCCAAATTTAACAATTCCGCCGATGCGATTTCAAATTGCCGATGCGATTAGACCTCCACCATTGATCTGCTGTTTCTGATACGATCTCTGCCGTCGATCTTCAATAATTTGGTTAAACCATCGCATTCATGTATATAGCAGCAGTGCCTTTTGATCCCACAACTTCATTCAACTCATATCAATCATACCATATATATATATATATACCGCCATATATATATGTTTTCCCCAATCAAATGTTGTAAACATTAATAACCCGTGGCTTATATTAAAACCATGTCAATGCATATGCTTCACTCCTATCCTTGTGCTCCAGATTTAATTTAACTCTCCTTGGTTATAATAATATAATGCAGTGTCTAAGGCTTGGCTTACCTCTAGTTAATCCGCAACATAGTTGGGGTCCACAATTTATATATATATATATACATATCAACCATTCAACATTTTCTCTAATGGTTAATAACTAGCCATTAACGCAACAATTCAACTGGGCCCACCGCAACTTATATCCACATATACAATGTTTTATACGCGCACTCTTTGTGATATTTCATATTCACAATACTATATTCACATACATTGTAACAAAACCCTTTGGAGTTACCCATGTGATAACATATATAATCGTTTTCGGGCCCACAACAACTTATGTCATACCTCTGTGCACTTTTAGTCATGATCCAATGGTGGATCTGTTCTCGCGCTCCAACTAAACATTGGACCCCCATCCGACGGATGACGCGCAATATCGTGTTTTTCTTTGGGCCGAGGTTTAACACATAAAAATTGCGCGATGTAAGTGGTATTCAAATACCACCCAAGGACACGTGGCGAGCGGCGACCCTAATCGGTTATTTTCACAAAAAATTTATACCACTTATGAGCTGCGTGAACCCGCTGGTTTCTTCAACTCCGGATTTACTATTTATTCAAGGTTTCGCTCTTGACTCAGGGTTCCGGTTCTAATGATTCCGCTTCAAAGTTTATTTGTCCTCCATATTTTGTTTACATGCGCAGTTTGTGTATTAACCTTGCATTATAACTAGAGTGTATATTTATCAATTTATTCCTTTTGCCTTTCGGTTCCGCTCGTTCTGCATGGTTCCACATCTTCTGTTTTCATTTCACAGTGGATTTGTTAACAACTCTGCCTCGGATACATTTCTTTGTAGCTTCCGCCTCTCCCCATCGCATATAAACCCTTCCATTATATTCTCTGTATTCTCTGTCTCTGTGCATGACTGTTTCACTGTTTCACTGTACTCTCTGCAACCTTTCTCCGCTGCTCGACCCTCTCTACAGTTTCTCTGTATTCTCTGCATCCTGTCTCTGCTGCTCGGCCCTCTCTGACCGTTTCTCTGCATATTCTGCAGCCTGGGCTGCTTCAAATGGCTCTGCTTTGCAGCTGCTCGACCCTCTACATCCTCTTCAGATCTCTGCTGCCTCTTTGCTACTACTCTACCTCTTTTGCTCTCTTTGCCTTTCAACAGTCTTCTTTTGCTATCTCTCTGCTTCTATGCTGTCTCCTTTGCCATCTCCTTTGCCATCAATGACAACATTTCCAACATATATATGTGTGTGTGTGTGTGAAAATAAACAAAAAATTAAATTATTTCCCATATATATAGACATAAATATGCATGCGTGAAAATAAAGAAAAATAAATTTAATTATTTCCCATAAATATTTTTCCCAAATCATATATATGTGTGTGTGTGTGTGCCCTTTGTTATATGCTATATCATTGCGCTGGATTTTTTTAATGATGCAAGTGTACATCTAGGGTAGGGCAACGATCACTATATTGTCTTTGTGGATAAGTATAAATTTGTACATTCCCTTCATAATGTTGACCCATGTTGCATGAAGCAGGGACGAAGTAGTTGCGGTTTTTGGAAGCGAAGTGTTGGAAGTGTCATTTTCCAAAAATCCTCAAAAGCGAAGCGTCCTGAAAGCATATATATATATATATATATATATATATATATATATACCATTGCATTTATATTAAAAAAACATCCAAAATGCCAAATTAGTTGCAGAATATATCGAAGCATACATACTTGTACATAAATCAAGATGGAAATGGCATTCATAGTACATTAATGATTAATTATTCGAGCATCAACCATCTATAATCTAGATTCTTCTCCTCTTGTCTAGCCTTTACCTCTACTTCGATTCTCTAGGGACATTAGTCAACATTGCCCAATTTTCATCAACTTGCCTAATCCAAGCCTTAAAATATGGTAGAAAAAGCTTAATATGCTTGATCAATGATTTTGACTGGAGTTAAGGGTACTTTTTTGCTAAGGCCATGACAAAGGAGTTCACCAATCAACACCCACTAACATTGGGGAACATATGGGGCTTGGTGTTATTGATTAAATGCCAGTCACATACCCTCATATGTGATATAATCTAGTGAAATGCCACAATCCATTCATCCTGAAATCTCGAAAACTGTGAAGTCTATTGAATTTTTAATGTGATATGAAATAATATTTTTTCCATATGAAGTATGATGAGGTTGAAACCACTCTCAAACATTTTGAGTCATTTCGTGGTAATGTTAAAATTTCAAGTTAAAGGATGAAAATAAAAGATAAAAGAGAATGTTACTTCTAACATTACCATTAGGGAGTGTTGACCACTCTGTGTCAATGACCCTATAGCAGTACCCCCCTTTTTTCGTAAAAGGGATTTCATCATTCATCTGGGATTCATCAACAATCTTCAGTTTATTAAAAATGTAAATCCATTCTGCATGTTTATAATAATATAATGTAAATAATCTTAGTAAGACCATCATGTATGTAACAACCTAGGTAAGCCTATTATTTTGGTGATGATTTGCTATCCTAGGAGGTTTTTCGTCTCACTGATTCATCTGTGTCAAGAGACAGAAATGATCGACATAGTTTTTCCCTCCCGCCTCACCCCAAAACTAGGGTGGATTTTGTCGTCAAGATATTAGGTGAGTCCTAGTGTTTTTTATCGAGTCACTGTAAAAGTAATTTGGGAATAATCCTATCTAATTGGCTATATTATTTTATTATGAATTACTTGGTCTACTAGATCATATTTTGAGTCGCAGAATTGAGTAGATGTTTGAGCGTCTATAACGAACGGGTGTTCCCCCTCACGGGTTAGATGTATTTATCTTATGTAAATAATATTTTAGCCATGGTGAAAAAATATTCGAGGGTTGGAAAAAATTAAAAAATTCGTGGGTCTTAGAGAAATTAATTTTTGGAGGTCCCGACTAAGGGAATATTGAAAATTTCAAGAGATTTTGGACCCTTGAGCCTTGGTAGTTAAGTTAAAGTCAATTTTTTGAAGAAATCAACTCAAAATAATTAATTTTGAGTTAATTAAAATTGAATTAAATGAAAAATTCGAATTTCCTAAAAAATATAATAATTTTGATGGAGGAGATTAAATGATAATTAAATCTTTTTCAACAGTCGAGATTACTTTGACAAGGATCAAGCCAACTAGCCGTTGGAGAATTAATCTATAAATTAGTGGTCACTTGTCATTCAAATGATCTAATATTTTTGATCGTGTACTAGCTCTTGAAGCTCTTGTAAACTTTTCTGGAATAATACAACGCAAAGTCTTTGGGGTCTTACTTGATGGCAGTGTTCCTCTCTGGTATTTTATGGTAACTTGTGTTTAATATTTTGCTGATCTTATTTATAAGTTGATGGTTAATAGCTATTGCACATGTATCTTTCTTAGGTTGTTGGGTTTTAAGATAACATTAAGATTTTTATTTGATTAGCAGGTATCTCTAATATTTGAAGATTTAATTGTTATTTTATACCTCTATTGATTTAACGACTTATATTCTAAGTGTGTAGAAATCATTTTTATTCAAAAATTTTGGGCGTTTGGGGAAGTCCTTGGTTGGACTAGCCGACTCCTGAAACTTAAGATTTGGAGAGCCTTCCGGATTAAAATTCTGAGATTATCTAACGAAACATATTTTGTAGGGATTTTCTAGGCTAGTACCTGAATTTAAAATTTTTATTTATCTTCAATAATTTGTGCTAAATAGTTAGATCTAGCTAGCAAGAGCCTGAAATCTTCAGATTTGGGAGCGAAGTTAGACTCATTAATTTTAATTGTAAAAATCTTTAGAATTTTTAGATTTTATTTTCTAACTTGGGATTTGGGTTTTCAATTTAATTTTTTGTATATTTGTGGGATCTAGTGTTTTATTTTTGTTTTGTGTAGGTTTAGATCTGAAAATTGTCAGAGAAAATTTGGGGTTTGAGGCAGATCTAGGTCCTGGAGGGCAAGGTCTAGCCTCAAACTTTCGAGTGCAGGGATCAAGCGACGAAATCGTTTGTTTAAAGGTTCAAATCTGAGGTTTTCATAGTAAATTCTGAGAATAATTGGAAGCAAAAATTCATCAGTCTGAGGTATAAATTTCGAGGCAAAATTTTCTTTAAATTTTCAGGGCCCTTGGTCTACCATTTTTTTCCTCTTATTAGCTGCCTTCCGCTTTGCGTTTCCTCTCCTCCTCGTAGCCCTGCATCCTCTCTTCCTGTGACAATCCCTCTATCACCCGCTCACCCTTTCCTCTTGCTCCTCGCATGCTCCTTTCCTCTCTCGCGACTCTTCCCTCACCCTCATCTCCTCGCAATCTCCTAACCCGTGTCCATTTCTCTATCCACGCTACCATTTGCCCCCTCTCATTACCCGCAACCGTTGTCTGCCTGTTGCCCAAGCTCCCCGCGTCCATCTCTCTCCTCACTGCATCATTCCCTTGCATCCCTCTGCCCTAGCTCGTTGCTACGCGTCTTTCTTTTCCTGCCCCTTTACTTTCTGCGTCTCCTCACCTCGACTTCATCTGTTGCTGTTCCCTGTGAGCTCCCTCTCCCGAGCTCCCCTTCACGCTCCTGAGGTTCTGTCCCCTCTCCATTGCATCTCCTTTGCTTGCTGCTTTGCTCCACTGCAAGCCTCTTTGCACCTTCTGGCGTTTCCTTCCTCATCCCTCTCGCAGCTCCTCCCCATCCCCGCTGCCATCTCCTCTGCGACTCCCTCCCGCCGTCTCCTTATTGCGTTCCTTTCTCCCCTCGTCCATATGATTTTGACCTTTCCCTAACCTAAAACAAATTTTTGTTTTTTAAAAGTGATCCCTTCTCCTACATCAATTAAATCCACTCACAAAATAAAATTCTGATTTGATTTTTTTAAGTGGCCTTTGGCCCTTACAAAAATTAAATCCCCAATTTTTTTTATTAATCTTTAACTTCTAACAAAGTAAAAAAAAATAAAAAAATCTAACTTCTAATTTTTTATTTTTTATTTTTTGTAATATAAAATTTTTGGGAAATTAATTTTTGAAGTTTACTTTTGGCATAAGTGTTTTGGGCCATTCATTAAGTGTCAAAATTTTGGGCTTGAGAAGAATTTATTGTGGGAGAAATTTAAAATCCCTATAGTCAAGGCACTTAAATTATTTTTAAATATCTCTAAATCTTGACTATAGGAGAAAATATTTTCTGGATTGGAATTATATAAGAAAATATTTTAATCCCAAAATTGTTTGAGAAAGTGTTTATTTGATTAGCATCTAAATTTCATTGTGTTTCCTGGTTATTAATTATCAAAATTTAAATGCTTAGGCTTTCATTGTTTTCACGCTTCAGTAAAGTTTTGTGATCATTGGTTTTAATGCTTCATAATTATTGAGATCGCTTATTATCTAAGAGGGAAATTAACTCTAAGTGTGGTTTTATTTACTTGAATTATTGGATATTTATTGAATATTTAAGTTTGAGGAAAATTTTCAAGTAAGTGTGATCAATATTTTCATTGGCACTCTATTGTGGACTTGTGACAAATTGTACATCTTCCGATTGAGTATTTTTGAGCATCTTCATAGCTGGCATTTTTCATCAAATTTTCACTTAAGTACTTAGTGTTTAATTCAAAATAAAGTGTAATCTAATTGCTTTGGGTCCTTAACATCGCATTCCACTAAAACATCTTCTAACTCTCCTTGCATTTCACATTTTAAGATAGTCTTGCATAATTAAAATTTACTTCCAAGCATAAGCTTGGTCGATAGAAAGATAAGTACCCATCTATCTTTGCTTGAGAAGCCTGGTTTTTCTAGTACTTAAAACGGTGACCTTGCAGTGGTCAGAGCCACAACTCTCTGCAATGCCAGAGACACGAGGTACGTTAGATTTTCAGGAGAGGTATCGTTAATCACACATTAGTGTGCTTAACTTTATTTTATCTCTGCCACTTACTATGAAATCAAGCTCAATATAGAAAGGATTGAAGGGTTTAAACTTATAATAAACATTTAATTAAAATTAACCAAGATTCCAGCATTTCGCATTAGTCTTAGGATCTGCATTACATATAAGATAGTTATTCATCCAAGCAGCAGTTGCTCATCAATTACTTGATCCTAAATTTCTTAGCAAGATAGTTGACTCCATAAGGCATTGGTATCGATCATCTAAATCTAATCAAATCCTTTAAATCTTGCTAGATCTAATATGAATATTTGGTCACTCAACTGTGTCTCCCGGATTGGTTGGTTCCCAACTAGTCCTCCTTCATTCCATTTTCGTAGGGTCTACCCCCCTTAGTCTGTTGTAGGGAGACAGCTTAAACGGAGAGATTGGTGATTAGGGTGACAACCCCCGATCTGAGCTGTTGTCGTGGTGCCTAGACATTCTGTGCAACAACAGGGAGCATCAACGAAACACCTTGGGAGTGTTCGGGAAGCACAATTCTTCACATCGTGGTTCTAAAATTATAGGAACCGTGCAAATCTAGCCCGAAGCACAATTTCATTTTTCGGAAGTGTAGTTCTGAGCGCGCTTTGGTTGCGGGTTCGCACAGTGGGTGCGGTTCTGGGGTCTGGTGCATGGAGGGAGACGGTTCCTGCAACACTAAGGTGACTTTTCCAGGAAATTCTTGGTTGACCTTGTGCCAAACATTCTTTAGAATAAACATCGATCATGCAACCATGAGGTGCATATTATACCCAAACACATACTCAATTCCCATTTTATGCAATTATTATTATTGGAAAAGCTTTGCAGACATCTTCGTTTTTTGAAAATGGTTTCAAAACCATCCAAACCAGGTACTCATTAGAGGGTCATATTGCAAAATTTGCTAAATCAATACAAAGACTCCTTTAAAAATGGCAAAGTTAGCTTATAATAAATATGGCTTTTGGCAACCAGGATAAATTGGTTTTCTAAGATTTTAGTTTAATTAAGCAATTTGTATAATCCATTTGGGCATTATGCTCGAGTTAGTCTTTGCCTTTCACCAACTCGATTATAATGCCAAAAAGATCAACTTCCACATATTCTGTGTCATGGTTTCCAGCCTCTTATTTTGTAGAGGAATCAACTAGATAGTGGCAAGCTCACCTCTTCAAACATCATCTAGTATAACCCCAATTCTTTGGCAAACTCAAATCACTTACACAAACTAGTAGCAGGCTTCAAAGTCTAAACAAAAATCAAGCTTCATATTGTTAGTTGAGCTGTGTAGGGTTCAAATGAACAACTTTAGACAAGCTTAGAGCTTTGTACTTGTAGAGACAATGCTGACAATGGCTGAGTTTAGGTTTAGGGTTTTCATCACTTTGTTTTTTGTCTTTTTCTGTTCGATATTTAAAATATATTTGGAGAAACAAACTTTTGGTTGGGAGAAATGTTGGCAGTAACAGGTGGTGTTTCTTTGAGAAATGAATACGTTTCACCCAAAATGTAATTGGTTTGTTACAACACATTACTTGCCCAAAAATGAGAAACAAATTCCAAAAATGATGTTTTTGATGGGCTTTTTGTTTCTAATGGGTTTTGCCTAGAAACCATTGTTGGCATCATGTTGTTGTGTAGCTACGCTCTCCTACCCAATTTAACCAATTTTGATGGAAACCAAATCTGATCAAACTTCTTGAAGAAATTCTAGTTTTCCTTGTCATAGGCTTCTTCCAAATCAATCTTGAGAAGTAAACCTTTGGCCCTTAGAAATTTTATTAAGTGGATAGATTCTTGGACTGGAATGACACTATCAACAACCTATCTGATACTTGTTACTTTGCATGTCAACAGGGTTACATAATTCTTTTTGTAGCATTTATCATCACCATTGTAAGCCCACAATCACAAGTCAAAGGCGATGTAAAAGCCATTTAAGACCCTGTATTAAGTATCCTAGACCCGTGTCATGTCTTTTGAGTCTGTATCTTATTGTTTTGGTCGGACCATGGGTGGTCCCTTGAAGTTTCACTTTGGGTTACTCTCATTCTGCATAGGATTGGAGGGCATTAAGTGAACTCTCTTGATGACTCATGGTTTTATGGGAGCCTGCATTCATAGGGGTGATCACTGGTGTATGGGTTAGTCCAACCTACGTTAAGGTGCACCTATGTCATTTCACATGGTTATGGCTTATAGAGTTTGTAGGTGGCCTTGGCTTTGGTGCAGTATTCCTCAAACAACTCTTATTTATGGCAGTATCATTTTTGACAACTTTCACGTTTCCTAAGGTAGTACATGATTCCCAATGGAAAGTGGTCTTGATGGTAAGAAAATCAGTGTGGTCTCAAATTGTTTAGCTTGATGAGAGGAGTCCATGCTACATTCTAGTTTTCCAAATAGAGGTGGCAATGGCTAGTTACAAGTTTTAAAACCAGCCCGATTCGAATCGGACTAGGCCTGGTTGACCGAGCCGAAAGGCCTACCGGTCCGACTAGGTGGATGAAACGGCCAGTCGGCCGGTTTGTTACCGAGCCGGCCGGTTTTTTGACCGACTCGGCCGGCTCGGTAACAAACCGGCCGACCAGGCCTGGTCCGAGTTAACTCGGCCTAGTCAATCTAGCCGGCTGGTGGGCCCAAAATTTAAAAAAAAAAGGACTTAAAACTCAAATTAATTCTGCTGTTAGGTTTTTTTTAGGTTTTCTAACCCGTCCCCACCCTATTTAACTAACCCAACCCCTCTCAATACCTCACATCTTTCTCATTCAATTTGCTTGAGCATTTGTGAGGGTTTTCTGAAGAGTTGTGGAGTTGGTTTTTGGAGCAGCTTCATGGTAATGTTAAATTCTTAATCTTCATTTTCATCCTTTTACTTAAATTTTTAACATTACCATGAAATGACTCAGGATGTTTGAGAGTGGTTCCGACCTCATTGGATTTCATATGGAGAAAGTAGAATTTTAGATCTCATTCAAAATCCAGCAGACTTATCAGTTTTTTAGGATTTCAGGATTGGGTTATTGCCATCCAGTTGCAGGTGCAGGCACTTCCTCTCGTCAGCCACAGCCCACGACGGAGACGCATAACTTGTCTATCTGATTCTCAAGGTGGTAAGGGCAAGGGTATAGTTCCAGTTGAGGATGTTGATTCAGAGGAGGAGGCGGAGCGAGTGTTTTCCCCCTCTGGTTCAGAGTTTGAGGAAGAGGACATTGGCTTGTCACAGTCAGATGACTAGCAGTAGTTACTAGTGACTATTCATGTTTTGTTGTAGAGGCCATTTAGAGCCTCCTTAGTTATGTTTTTTGTTTTGATCTCTATATCATCATCATGTATTGGTCCTCGGACAGTGCACTGGGTGCAATTTTGATATTCATATAATGGATATATTCATGAGCCTACTTTGATCATATGTTGTCTTTTGTCTATATTGCAATGCTTTGTGTTTGGAAACATGAATAAAAATATTTAAATTTATGTTTTTGTACAAAAAAAATAATATTTAATGTATTTTTTACAAAAACCGAGTCATTGAAACCGAGTCGACCAAGTCATTACCGATTCAGAGTCCGAGTCGGAGTCGACCCTCGGCCTGGTAGCTGACCGATTCCGTTTTTTAAAACACTGGTTACAACTTGGTCAAATTTGGTCAATAGGTCAAGTAGGTTTCCAAGTGGTAGAACAGGGGCAACATTGGGCATAATGATGCATGCATGCATTCCATCAAAAGTGGTCTACTCAGTGAGAGGAAGAAAACCCATGTTTCAGATTTTCCGAATTCTCAAGGGCATTAGAGATCATCCACTTGAGCGTGATGATGTGGCAGGGCAAGTTTCCAAGTGGCATAACAGGGGATTTTTTTTCTTCAGAATTTGACATGTGATATGTCAAAATTGGTATATAGAACGATATGAACAAAACAAATGCTTCAGTTTCTCCAAATTCCCAAGGGCATTAGAGATCTAGCACAAGGCATGACGACATGGCAGACAATGATGATGTAGTGACACAAGGCATAATTGGGTCAAACAAAGCAAGACCCAGATGAAATTAGGCTGAGTTAGAAAAAACCAAGTGGTAGAATTGGAAAATTCATTAAGGCATTGGAGAACTAGAAAAAGGTGGTCAAGTTTGAGTTAGTAAAAGAAAAGGTCAATTCAAACATAGTTGTTGGATGAGACAACTAGTTGTTAGAGGGTCTAATTAGCTGTTGGAGACTTCATGGGCCAAATAGTTGAGTAATGGACCAAGAAAGTAGCAGTTAGAAGAGAAATTATTCTTCCAAATGACCAAGTCTAATTTCCTCCAAGGAAAATAAGTGGAATGTTGAGTTATTATTATGTACTATTTTTCTTCTTTGACCATACTAGGCCATTAGCAAAGGCGTTTTTTGGACCAAATTGGGAAATCTAGTCAAGTCGACCCCTTAGTGGGTAATTAAAAAATTTTCTTGTAATATTTTATGAAAATTTTATAAGACTCCAACTTGTGGATAACTAGTTAAATAACTATTTTGAGGAGGAATCATAACTAGTTGTTAGCTAGCCATTGCTAATTTTTCTATAAGAGGCTAGCCTCCCATTATATGGTTGTTTTTGTTATTTGAGATGAGTGCTATCATAATAAAAGGGCTCATTCTTACAAACCTTTGTGTATGTTTTTTAATATGTGTTGTGTTGTGTGATTCTTATTTTCATTCTTTTCCTTGGTATATGCTCCGGGGTTTCTATTCTAATTTTCTTAGATAATAAGTAAAATCATGCCAAAGCTAACAAATATTTCCATTAAGGGGCTACATAGTCATGTGGAAGGGGCAAACTAGGGGGGACCCCACTTTGTCAAATTGCTTTACAGGTGAATCAACCTGCAGACCATTCTGAGACACAACTTCAAATTGTGCAGGGTCTTGTATTCATCACACACAATATTTGAAGGTTGGAGACACCACTTTGAGAGAGGCTGCTCCTAAGCAACTTAAAAAATTACAAGGGAGGCTGAGTCAATAGTGGGGGCAATTTTTGTCCAAGACCAAATCCACTCCCTTGATTTTAGCTAGTTATTTCGACCAAAGAGAGTGTCAATTTCATGCTTCAGCAAGGGTGAGGTAAGTAAAGGTACATTTATAATCCAATAACCCCTCCTTATTTAAGAATCTAAAACTTTTATTTTCTGCAGTTAGGTTAGAGTAAATTAGCTTGCTGTTTTTTAATTGTTTATGTTATTTAGCAACCTTTCCTTGGGGAAAATTGTGCAAATTGTTGAATCTCTCCAAGGGTAGGTACAAGTGTCATTTCTAGTATATTTTACACTTGTATCTAAACTTTTGTGACTAGATCTATATGATCTGTTAGAAATGAAAATGATAGATCTAGATCAAATCCTTTAGATGATGAGTCATATATTAACCAAGAGAGCGGATTGCCAAATCAATGCAGGGTTTACTCTATGAGGGACAAGATGATTTGCAATTAAATAAATCCACTCTAGCTAGATATTCAAGATTAATAGCCTAATGAATTTATAAACAAGAGCAATCTAGATCTAATGAAATGAAAGCCTTGAAATCCTAGATTGTAATGAAAAAAAGGAAATTGAATAAATGTTTTGTGGTTGAAGAAGTCAAATAGAGAAGACTAGTTCCTAACCCACTTGGGCTATGGGGAACACGAGATTTAATCTTGAGTTCATATGTCTAAAGTGTCAAAGTCACAAGCACCAAGGAGGGTTGCATCATGAGCATTGACTAAGATGAGTGAACTGTGAAACCCTCAAGTATGATTTGAGGAGTTGGTCTTAAGAGAATCCAACCCAAGTACTACATGATGACCTCTAGATTTAGCCTAAGGCAAGAGGGTATGACCCTAGGATGTTCACACTTGAACCAAAAGAACGAAATGTAAATAATCACAAGGAAGTAGGCAAGATGGATTATACCATAGTTTGTTGGAAAATGTAACTAGTTCTGGTCTTCATAATTGTCATTGTACTCATGTCAATATGCATATCTTATGTTACAAGAAAAATAAAGAAAATTACTATTTTTAAGCATGTGTTTCATGCTCCATTTTGATGGTCAAATAGGTCAAGCATGTTCTTCATGCTTCTATGGTTTGCCATGTAAAAATAATATTTTTCTTGAGTCAAGGGAGTCCTTGTCAATTGGATAAGACCCTATTGGGAAAATTGTAACATGAAAAAGATATTGATTTTGAGTCTAGAAAGTTCTACAAGCCTCCTAGCACAAGTTGGCCCTACCAACTAGAAGTCGGCCTAAAGGAGGGTATTCAAACCCCTCGGATGTGTATAAATAGATCGACCTCTTTTAGAACCAATTCGATCTCTCTCAAGAAGTTTGATCTGAAGCTGTGAATAAGGAAAAATCAAGAGTGAAGGTCTAGTAAGCAAGGAGAAACTAAGAAGAAGAAAGAAAGTTTATTTCTCTCACATGTGCGAAGGTTAAGGTTTCTGCAGCTTCTGGAAGGCCGAAAATTACAGGTCCGAATTGGAGGTTGAAGCTAGGGGCTGAAGTTGTAGTTGGAAGCCAGTTGAAGCAGAATTGATCCTTGTTGATTTGGTTGATCTTTGACCTAATTGGATGGGGTTCTTGGAGGACTGACTTGGTGCTTGGAGGAGGACTTGGTCTAGGGTTTTGGGTCTTGGTTTTCTCATTTGAAGTAGATTCTATAAGAAGAGAAGAGATTTTCTGGGTTTTCCCCTTGGAGGGGTTCTGCCCGGGCTTGGAGCCTAATTTCAGTGTCCATTGTCTTTACTGTTTTTGTTCTTGACAATTGTTTGATGAGAAGATCTAATAAAGAATCGCAAGAAGATAGATAAGGTTCACAAGCAATTATTAAGGTTTAGGAGAAATTGAATTAATAACTACCCTATTGCATTCTCCAACATGGCATCAAAGCTAAGGTGAACAAGAGAAGGTAGCTGATCATCTTGAAGGGTTTTTCAAGGGGAATCATTTGTAGAAGGACATAAGGAAAGAAGAAGAAGACCCATTGATCAAGCTTTCATTGAAGAAGACCTCATCATTAAGCTCTCATTGAAGGAAGGAAGGACAAATCTTTGCTGAAGATTCTCTAGTGCATCATCTTGAAGAAGAGGAAGCATCAAGTAATCTCGGTATGATCTTTCACTCTTTGAATTGTTAGAAAACGCCGTTGTTGAAGGTGCGGGAAAATTGGTGCAATAGCTGAGGGTTTCATTATTATGTAGTAGTGAAATTCTGAGTACAATCTTGAAGCCCAAAATTGACAATACTCTACAAGATAAACTGACCACTGAAATTAGTGAGACAAATCTTGCCTCACTTGACACTGATCCAACTCCAAATACTAGCACAAACTGGGTTGCTCGAACCCCTGCATCAGCCTTTTGCGCAGATGTTGTGTAGGCCCTCACATGCACTGCCTGGAAGTTGCTTTGATCAAGCCGTCCTACCCAAATCCACCTCTAAGAATGACTCGCTAGCCCCTTCAGAAATTCTCCTGGCCTCCAGCAACTGAATCGAACTTCACTTAAGCTAAATCAAACTCTACCTCTGAAGCTACCTACGTAGACCCTGTGAAGCTTCAATAAGGAATCTCGACCCTCTTATAGTTGACTTTCAGGAATTGGAAAACTTGCTCCAGACTCACCGTCTTTGCATCCCCTCTCTGGCTCGAACTTCTCTCTGCTGAATCACTGCAGCTGGGGAACTCAATCTCTGCCAAGGAGCTTGACCTCAAGTGCGTTCTTCTCCAACCCTATCGACCACATCTTATAATCTCCAATTGAGACTTCAGTGACCACGATTAAATCTTTATTGATGGTTGAGATCATCTCTAAGTTGATCCATGTGGGTTTCTAGAGAATTCTCACCTTTCTCAATTAATTCCTATTAATTAATCAAGATTCAATTTCCCTAAGTTAGACTTAGGCATTTTTAATTATGGATCAATTAATTTAATTGAGCTATCTCTAGGTGGAATTTCCAGAAAAAATTTCTGGGTTTTGGAGAAATCATGTATTTTAGCCTCACCACAAAATTTGAGACTAGAACACCATTTGATGCTACAAAAAATAATACTCCCTCTTAGCGAGGAAGGTGTTCTCCAACTCTATCTCCATAACATCCTCCATACACGCTGCTGATGTACGACAACTGTGACAACCTATCACTGCCCACCAACTACTGCACAACTTTGAAAAATGTTGCATCTGTGCTACTACTGACACTGCACTGTTGCCGACTATGCCACTACACTGCGACCAACCTCCCTCTCAAGCTGTTGATGCCGCTGCAACTACTGCAAATGAGATCCAAAATCTTAATATTGAATCAACTGTGTCCATATGCTGCAACTGTCTCCTGAGTCTCTAATTGCTACTATTCTCTGCACTGTCCACTAAATCTGTCTGCGCTACAACTGCACTGAGCTCAGTGTCTGACTACAACTGTCCCTCAAGAATTGACTGCAACAAGCTGACACTGATCCAACCTTCTACTGAATATTGTGGGCCCTTGTAGCAAGGGTAATGATCCATGAGAAGAGTATACTGCAATTGTTGCTGCTCTCCTATGGACCCTGCACAACTCTGGAGTCTAGAACTCAATAAGTCCCCACCTCACTCCTGGAGGTATAGTAGCATATAGAACGAATTGGTCCTCTAATTTGGAAGAAAATTGATCTATCTATGTCAAAGCTACTCCTGCTTCTCCTTCTTGTCCTTTTTCCTCTGAGGACATCGAGTATTGTACTGACTGAATTCACCACATCTAAAGCATTTGACTTTCGACAGGTCCTTCTTCTCACCTCCTTGTGAGCCTTGTCCCTATCTAGGACTTTTATTTGCCTTTCCCTTCGATGCAAGGGCTATGTTCTCCTCCTTCATAGTCTTCAATCCTCTGCTACTGCCACTGAGACAACTCTTGACCATAGAAACCCACATCTCTTCCTGTGTGAAATTTGACCACAATCAATCCCATTCAGGTAGCTGATCTCGTCCAGTAATGCCTTGGACGAAAGTAGTCCACTCCTTTGTGAAACCATTGATGGCTACACTCGCAAGTTCAACTTCTTATCGCGTCTCTACTATGGCAGAGAACTCATTCCGAATATCCTGAATCCTAGTAAGGTTCGAGTAACTCCCTCTCCCTTTCGCATCCTGGTGGTTCTCATTTTCTCCTTTAGGAACAACTTCTGATTTTCAGAAGGATTATGATATAGTGTTGCCAGTCCATCCCACATCTCTTTGGTCGTATTCTTGGCGGCTAGGTGCGAGACAATATGATCGCGAATGCCATCAAGGATCAACGTCTTCGTCTTGGCCATTTCATTTTTGTAATTCTCTAGTTGTTGCGGGTTTGTAGGTATGACTACCACACTCTCTACGTACGCCTTCAAGCCATGCTCATCTAGCGGAAAGGACATTCTTGTCTTCCAAATAACGTAGTTGGAAGCACCATCCAATCTATCCTGATCACGAAATCCTGCTGAGGCCATCTTTGCAAATTCATGACTGGGAAAATAAACAGGGATCTCCTCCTCTCCTGCTTGGCTACAAATCAACAATTCACACTTCCTTCTGGAAATGCACAATCCTGCTAGTTGATTCTACCTTTGCAACTGGAAATTACGAATTTACTAGAACAAGATTCCCTCTGAGGAAACCCTCGATATGTGCTCTTTCTCTTCCACCCGACATGGATTTTGCTACTGCAAATTGCTACAAAAACCAACTGCGCCCAAACAATAAATCTGCTTTGCAAAATTAAATGACTGCTCACCTCTGCCTGTTGGAATCCCTTCCCGGACCAATTGACCCTTCCTGGCGCACTCAAATGGAAATTCGACTCCTTGTCCAACAATTCATATCGCTGGCTAGGCACTGCATAACCCTTGAGAAATCGTATTGCTGCTGACTCGGAGCTACAACTTTCTCCCTCTTTGTCGCTGAGCTTCCTATCTGTCAACTTGTTGGACATTGGATAAACCAACGCTCCCCGTGTGTTTCCCGACATGGACTAACCACCTCTCGTGGATCCTTATCTCTGGCGACGAGATCGTTGACTAACACCTGCGGATTTTGGTCTAATGATAATTGTGATTCCCAACAAGTGGTATCAGAGCATAGGTCACAAGTTCGATACACACCCGACTCGCGTTGGGGGGGAGATTGTTGGACATTGGATAAATCAACACTTCTCGTGTGTTTCGCGACATGGACTAACCGCCTCTCGTGGATCCTTATCTCTGGCAATGTGATCGTTGACTAACACTTGGGGGTTTTGGTCTAACGACAATCATGATTCCCAACACAACTGTGCTCTGATACCATGTGAAATTTTCAAGTCTAATTGCAGCATTTGGAAATTTATTCTTGTAACTGATATATGAATTATGCAGTTTATTTGCTATTCCAAATAACAAATAAATCATACTACAATTTTTCACCATAAAAATACTGCGGAAATCAAATGATGGAAATTGAGAAAATGTTAGCACACATTAAAATTACACAATTAGTTTTGGACAATTGTCCCTGGAAAAACCCAATGCGGGAAACCGGTGTAATAGCTCAGGGTTCATTATTATGCAACAATGAAATTCTGAGTACAATCTGGATGCCCAAAACTAGCAATCCTCTACAAAATAAATTGGCCACTAAAATTAGTGAGACAAATCTTGCCTCACCCAACACTGATCCAGCTCCAAATAATGGCACAAATTGGGTTGCTCGAACCCCTGCGTCATCCTTCTGTGCAGATGTTGCGCAGGTCCTCACATGCACTACTCAGAAGCTGCTCTGATCAAGCCGTCATGTCCAAATCTGCCTCTGAGAATGGCTCGCTATCTCCTCCGGAAATTCTCCCAACCTCCAGCAACTGAATCAAACCTCACTTCAACTAAATCGAACTCTGCCTCTAAAGCTGCCTGCGCAAACCCAACACAACCTGACTGAGGAAACTCAACCCCCCTGTGGCTGACTCTCTAGAACTAGAAAACTTACTTCAGACTCAATGCCTCTGCCCCTCATTGTCTCTGTGTCCTCTCTCTAGCTCAAACTTCTCTCTGTTGAATCACTGTAGCTGGGAAACTTGATCTCTACCAAGCAACTCGACCTCAAGTGTGTTCTTCTCCAACCCCATCGACCTCCTCTTATAATCTCTAGTTGAGACTTCAACGACCACGATTAAATTTTTATCAATGGCTGAGATCATCTCTAAGTCGATCCATGTGAGTTTCTAGAGAATTATCACATTTCTCAATTAATTCCTATTAATTGATTGATTTCCCCAAGTTAGACGTAGGCATTTTTAATTATCGATCAATTAATTTAATTGAGCTGTTTCTAGGTGAAATTTCCAGAAACGATTTCTGGGTTTTGGAGAAGTCATGCGTTTTAGCCTCACCACAAAGTTTGAGACTAGAACACCATCCGATGCTACAAAAACTAATAGACATCTTAGAAATTTTCATTCTAGGGCATGATTGAAGTCTCCTTGAAGATCTTGAAAACATCAAGATAGTTGGAGACATCATCAAGAAGGAGGACTCTTGACAAGTAAGTGTTATATTGTCTTCTATGTCTCAATCTACAGATCATATGGCTACATTTTGCAAGCAAAGCGATAAGCTCGTTGGATCAACAAATTTCCTAGCATGGAAGAAGAGGATTGACGTGACACTCACAAAAAATGAAGTCATGGAATATGTTCTTGGTGAAGTTGCTGAACCAAGCAAAGAAAAGACTCAAGAATTAGAAAAATACAATAAGGGAGAAGTAAGAGCACAAAGGATTATTGTTGAATCCATTAAAGATCATCTTGTTCCCTTTATTGATGATTTAAAGACATCCAAAGCTATGTATGATAAGTTGGTAAAGTTGTACTCTATAAGTACATCAGGTCAAAATATTTCCTTGAGGAATCAACTATATAGAATAAGGAATTCAAAGGATGAACACATGGCCACCTATCTAATGAAGATCTCACAAATAAGAGATCAATTGCAAGGGCTTGGAGAAATTGTCTCTAACTCTGAAATGACCATTTGTGTTTAAATGCTTTTCCACTTGATTGGAGTAGTTTTGCAACTAGTATCTACTCTTAGCAGGATACTACACCTTTTGATGAGTTATGGGCTCAATGTATCTTGGGAGAATCTAGAATCAAGGCAAAGGATGATACCGAATCAAATGAAAGGTCTCAAGCCTTTACTGCAAGGTCCAAGAAATTGAAGAAAGGGAAGTTTGGAAAGTCCAAGAAGAAGACAAATATGTCCAGGATTTAATGCTTTGGATGCAATCAATATGGACACTTTAAGAGGGATTGTCCAAACATGCAGAACGAAAAAAGAAAGGAAAGAAGTGATGCTCACATAGCTGAAGAAAAGGGAGAACCTGAGAAGAAGCCGAAAGGAGAAGATCCCAAGGATCTTTACTATTGAAGGAAGCTTCATCCCTACCAGGTAATTTATACAATGTCTTTCTTTTATTAAATAGAAAGTAGAGCAACATGCATTGTTGGACACCTTAGAAGAGTCTTGGTTTTTGTAAAAGCATGGCATCATAGAAAGAAGCATGTGATAGTAGAAGAATTATATTTTACTTGATTAAGTTTCTTTGATAGGAATCATCTAGCTGTCATGAATGAGAAGATTGGGACCATATTGCATGTCATAGTTCATCCAAACATTTTCTAATATCTTGTTAGAGGTAGTCATTTTGCGAAGAGGGACCATCAAGATCCTATAAGAACTATCATTTTGGAAGGTTCTTGGAAAGAGCATTATGACATGACTGATATATATTCCATCTAGTATGGAAGCAATACTCTTGAAAGATGAAGGAATGCAGATGGTCGAGTTGCAGTGTGAAGGGCATAATGGAAGTCTTTCTACTTCTAGAAAAGAAACCTATCTTTGATAGGTATAAGAATCAAGCTCGTTCAAGAAAGGTTGGCTAGATGGTTGTATGGAAGCAAAAATATGCATATTTTAAGCAACTCTTCTTTAGGGAAAGGTTCATTTCTACTAGAATCTTGCAAAAGAAGTTGGATATAAAAGTCTGCTTGGTAAGTCTTTCATATAGTTGCATGATGCTTGAAAGAGGAAATTTGACATGCTTTGGAATGGATGGAGATCAAGACTCTCTTACAAGATTACATGGCTTAAATATAACAATGTTGATCAACATCAAGTATAGTCTCCGAAAGAAAAAAAGGGAGTTAACAATGACAACTCCGAGGAAGATATTGTAGCATGGTAATCAAGTTCGATCCATGGGTACTCTGATGAAAATGAATGCATGAAGAAAGATTCTCGTACAATATCAAAAAGAATTATGCTAAAAGATGTTGATCTCAAAGGATTCGAGCAAGCAAATACTTTGATGAATGGGCCATCATGATAAGGTAAATATGATATTTAATACTTTGATATTGGTTATCTGGTTAACATATAGATTTTCTGCCTGGAAAGATTCTGCAGGAATACATAATGATAGTTGAGGTAAGTTCAATTGTTAGTATTGTACTCGATTCAAAGAATATATGGATTGAGTAAATGGTTTTGACAATCCTTGAAGGGTTATGTCATCAAGGTGTTCACATCATTACCTTAAGATTGAAAGGTAGCAGTATAAGAAGATAACTTGATGTTCATGAACGAAGATCACTTTCATATTTAAGAGGGAGTTATGACTAGCTTGATGTTTGATAAGGCTCAATGTAATTCCTTCATTGATGATGAATAGAGGAAAGTGATATGCAAGATTGATGGCCTGAATCCTGTCACAAGATTGAAGGGAGAAGATGGATTTCCAACGTCTAGGAAGAAAGAAAGCTCAATATGTTGAGATACAAAGGAAAGAAGGAGCCATGCAACTATCTCCATGAAGAACTGGTAGCTGATACACAGAAACAAGCTAGATAGCTTGTGGTTGTGACTTCCCAACTGAAAGGAAGTGACTTCCCAACTGAATCTCCTCTATTCTTTAAGAGGGAGTATGGAGCCTCCTTAATATTTGTGAAGGAGCAAGGATCTATTCCCTAAAACAAGTGGGAATAGGGATCTCCTCTCTGGTTGAGAGGGAGTGATGATAAACATAATATTTGTATTCTCTTCTTTATGTGTTATGCACTAGGCCAACACTAACAACCGTAAGTCTAAGTGAAGGCCATGGAGAGAGAATGGTGGATGGAGGATTAGATAAGCATTTGTGACTTCCTTGAGGATAGAATATCCAAGATAGGAAGTGGACCAACACTCTTTGAGGATTGGATAGGTATCCAAGACAAGAGTGGTCAAAGAGGACCGATATTCTTTGAGGATTAGGAATCCAAGATAAAAATAGTCCTAAAAGGACATACCTAGTGAACATTTGGATGGGGTGTGTACCTTAAATAGGTAGTGTGGTATTTGACATAAAGCATTCCAACATTATGCTCTTGTATAAGAAAGAGGTTGTCAAGTTAAGGCCCTACTATATTAACAATGCTGGTCATCATGTTGGTGCTTAAAAGATGGCTTACCAATCCGACTCTTCTTATGAGAACTCTTCAGTTTGAGAATAACCTTGTAATAGGTGTACAATTATGAATACCTCCCTAGTTAAGAGGGAGCGTTGGAAAATGTAACTAGTTTCGGTCTTCATAATTGTCATTGTACTCATGTCTATATGTATATCTTATGTTAAAGAAATAGAAAGAAAAATATTATTTTTCAGCATGGGTTTCATGCTCCATTTTGATGGTCAACTAGGACAGACATGTTCTTCATGTGTCTAAGGTTTGTCATGTCAAAATAATATTTTTATTGAGTCAAGAGAGTCCTTGTCAGTTGTGTAAGACCCTATTGGGAAAATTGTAACATGACAAAGATATTGATTTTGAATCTAGAAAGTTCTACAAGCGTTCTAGCACAAGTCGGCCATGCCAGCAAGAAGTCGGCCTAAAGGAGGGTATACAAACCCCTTAGATATGTATAAATAGAAGCAACATCGACCTCATTTAGCACCAATTCGATCTCTCTCAAGAAGAAGTTCTATCTGAAGTTGGGAACAAGGAAAAAGCAAGAGCAAAGGTCTAGGAAGCAAGGAGAAACTAAGAAGAAGAAAGAAAGTTCGCTTTTTGGCTCTATTCTCTCACACGTGCGACGGTTAGGGTTTCTGCAGCTTCTGGAAGGCTGAAAATTGCAGGTCCGAATTGTAGGTCGAAGTTGCAGGTCGAAGCTGGGGGCTGAAGTTGTAGCTAGAAGCTGGTTGAAGCATAATTGTTCCTTGTTGATTTGGTTGATCTCTGACCTAATTGGAAGGCTTCTTGGAGGGCTGACTTGGTGCTTGGAGCAGGACTTGGTCTAGGGTTTTGGGTCTTGGTTTTCTCATTTGAAGCAGATTCTATAAGAAGAGAAGAGATTTTCTTGGTTTTCCCCTTGGAGGGGTTTTGCCCTGGCTTGGAGCCTAATTTCTATGTCCATTGTCTTTATTGTTTTTGTTCTTGATAATTGTTTGATGAGAACATCTAATAAAGAATCACAAGAAGTTAAATAAATTTCACAAGCAATTATTAAGATTAAGGAGAAATTGAATTAATAACCGCCCTATTGCATTCTCCAACATAGTTGCCACCTCAATGGAGCATGGTGCCCTTCTATGACCTTCCTCTTGCATACTTGCAAATTAACACATGTTTTCTACTAGACCCTTGAACACACACCTAAGAGATAAAATTCACATCGGAGCAAAGCTAGATCAATCTCTTTCAATTATTTTCCAACAAATACAAATGAGGAGGAGCCCTCCTTATATGGATAAAGTGCCTTGCTAATCGATGGGTGAATAGCATGCGCGAGATACAAAACCACGAGCTAACACAATATGCTTAGGCAAAAACATGGGAAAATGCCAAGGTGCCCTCAAAACCATCATAAAAAACCATTCCAAGCCAAATAAATAATGAATAAGTAGAGTGCCCTCCATAAAATGCTCAATCATCAAGGAAAAGGTCACATATGTGGTCCACAAGGGCTTGTGGACAAGTTCACCCCAAGGGAAGATGATGTCATGCAACACAAGTTAATGTGGCACATGTGGTATCATAAGCAAGGCACTCTAACAACAAACAGGCACAAAGAGTCATAAAGAACTCATATAAGCTCCCAACAACCTTAACAACTTGTAACCACCTCATACCTATCCCCAAACAATCTCGATTCTCAACAACCCCAAACACGTGATTAACAAGGCATAATAAGTCACATGTGTGGGAATTTATGTCTAAGAAGGCAAGTGCACCCTCTAGGAGTGCTTCATGTGATACTTGATGATGATGTGGAGTCCCTATCATTATCTAGTGCACTGTCATGGATCCCAAGGTAGGGACATGTGTCACAATGTGTCACAATGAAGCTCACGTATCCCAATGAAAATGGCATGGATCTCAATATAGATCATTGTATATAGGTACATGGATTCGAAGGCAGTGACACATCTCAATGAATCACACAAATCCCAATGAAAATGGCATGGATCCTAATATAGATAGATCTCATTTCATATGTGTACATAGATCCCAAGGTGAGCACATGAATTTTGAGGAATGGTGCATGGATACTAAGGCATGGATGGCATCCCAAATGTATGTACACAGATCCCAATGCAAGTTGCCACTTATAGTGGTGGGTGAAACCCCCTTACAAGTCATTAGGTGATGCACATGTGATGTTTTCTTCTAGCAATAACATAAGATAAGGTAATTTTAAGATTTGCTATGTTTTACCATGGGTGGGCAACCTTAACCTTTATACATGTGACAAATCCTAAAACATGAAGTATTTCCTAGATCACTAAGTTCAAGGTAGGTGATATAATGGATAAGTTTGGTGGGTCAAACCCCCTTACAAGTCATTAGGTGATGCACATGTGATGTTTTCTTCTAGCAATAAATAACATAAGGTAATTTTAAGATTTGCTATGTTTTACCATGGGTGGGCAACCTTAACCTTTATACATGTGACAAATCCTAAGACATGAAGTATTTCCTTGATCACTAAGTTCAAGGTAGGTGATATAATGGATAAGTTTATGGAAGGGGAAGTGAGACTATATGTATTGACCCTCAAAGTCATGTAAGATAATGCATATGTCTTTAATCCTTTTTAATTAGCTTTCAAGGGGTAGGGGTCTTCAACACATAAGACTCCAAGAGGGACTTGGGAGCTTTAGCATGTTGAAAAATGGGTAGCTATGGTTGGTATTTTCATTAGCAATTAATGGAGAAAATTCATATTTTCAAGTTTGACCAAGTCGACCCTAAGAAGGACAAGTTGGCCCCACATGCGAGAAAAGGCACCTCCAAAACCACATATAAATAGAGGCTCATTGGACTTCATTTGGACACACATTACATCACACATCTGATCTAAAATAGCAAGAGGGAGTTCACACGTGCAAAGGAGTCAAAGGGAGATTTTTGTTCTGCATTGACTAACATATTCGTTTCTGTTTGACTTGTGTTGACTTGGAGGATTGCTCCTGTTTTGATCGAGCTCTTTGACTATCTTGAGAGGCCGAATATTCCAAGAATCGCTTGACTGCATCTTCATCTCTGTTTCTGGATTGTTGACTTGCTTTGACCACACGCTTGATTGAGTTTGACCGCACACTTGACTGATTCTCGACCCTCTTGTTCAGACCTTCCAAGGCCGAAATTTGGCCTTACTGTTGCAAATCATACTTTGACTAGAAGTTGACTTTCTCTCTCTTCATTGACTAGTTTGACTCTGTATTTGTTGAGGTCATATTTGGAATCTTGTTAGAATATTTTGATGTAATATTGATGAACATAATTTCTCTCTCATAAGGAAAGAATGGTTGGGTTTTCTCCTTGTGGGTTTTGCCCTGGTTGTGAGCTTAATTTTGGTGTCTCTTGTCTCTTGTTCTACTATTTACTGTGATCTCTACTGCTCTATTGATGAAATTGAATGGTTGAAGTTTTTCATGTATAGCTGCTTAATGATTGGAATGAAAAAAGAAGACTATATACATCATTAGAGGTAGTTATTAATTGTGAAAAACGAAACTAGTCTTGATTGCACTAGTAAATCAACATGGTATCAGAGCTTTGGTGAAGGGAAAAGAGCTGTCAATCACCTCAAGAGCACCTTGAAAAACATTGAGAAACACTTTGAGAAGTTTGGGATTTTTCCTTCTGTTTTTGGTTGGAAATATTCATCATGAATTCCTTCACAAAGACTGAGAACAAGCTTGAAGGAGCTACAAATTACAGGGCATGGAAGGCTAAGATCTATGTTGCAGGAACGTTGCCCAGGGGGTCGTTTCCCCTCGGAAACGAAACGGAAACGTGGAAACCCGTACTGTACGACCTGGAAACGGGTTTTCGTCCGTACTGGGCCGTTTTGTGTGGAGGAAACGTGGCCTAGTACGGATGGAAACGCGTTTCCAGGCCATACAGGCGCATTTCCACGGATTTCTATTATTATATTCGTTTTTTTTTTGGCGTTTTGTTTTTATCATTATTTTATTTGGCAATCATTCATGAGTAAATGTGATGTAAATTTAGAGACTTATAGTTTATGCGTTGACATTGGACAAGTTAATCATAATGTTTAAACTTTAAATGTAATAAATTATAATTTATCATGTATGCTTTATGATTGCACATAACATTTCTTAAATGTACTAAATTCTAATATATTATATCGCATTTCCCTGTTTCCGAAATTTGGGGGGGTCGCGTTTTGTACCTGTGCCCATTTCGGAAACTCGTACCTGTTTCGTGCAACTTAGGCTTAAGATAAACCTAGTACTTGCAAGGCACAAAGTTTTGGGCATTGTTACAGGTAAAGTTACTAAACCATCTAATCAAGGAGGGAAAGAAAAATCTCAGGAAGATGACATCTTGTCAAGATTTATCATAATTGAATCTGTTAGGGACAATCTAATTCCCTATATTGTAAATCACCAAATTTCAAGGAGATGTATGATGCCATTGTTGGATTGTACACTATCAACAACATCAATCAATCCATCAATCTAAGAGGTCAACTTCGCAATATCAAGATGACAAATAATGATATCATGGCATCATACTTTGTTAAGATTTATCAAATAAGAGATAAACTCAAGGCTATTGGGGAAGTATCTGACAAAGAATTGGTAGTCGTGGCTTTGGGTGGTTTTCCTAGATCGTGGGATCCTTTTGCCTCTAGCATCTGTGGAAGAGAAAATGCACCTTATTTTGAGAAGTTGTGGGCTGCCTGCACAACAAAAGAATCAAGACTCTTTTCTAGAGGCGAGATTGAAGATCCAAGTGAAGAAGCTTTTGCAGCACATTCAAGAAGCAACAAGAAAAGAAGGAATAATTTTGGAAGATTTTGAAGAAGTTATGGTAGAAGACCTAATTCAAATCCTGCTCCAAGAAGGGAACCTTATCCTCCTAAAAGACCTCCTCCTCCCTCTCATGATAGAAGAATCTGACAAATGTTCAATGTTTTCATTGCTAAGCATATTGTCACTATCAAGCTCATTGTCCTCAGAGGAATCAAACATATGGGTATCAAAGGAATGATGATCATAAGATGAGAGGGAAGCATCATGCTTCTGTTGCTAATCTAAATGAACCATCTCATAAGTGAAGGCATAAGAAGAATGATTGTTATTCTGAATACTTATTTTATTCTGCCTTTACAAATTCCATTGTAGGTCACGATGAAATATGGTCGGTGGATAGTGGTGCCTCTAGGAACATGATTGGGAATCGTGATCATCTCTTTGAATTGGTTGAAAAGAAGATATCTCAAAGTGTTGAGCTTGGAGATAATGGAAAATATGAAGTCAAGGGCATTGGTACGACATCCTTCGAATTGGAATCAGGAGGTAATGTATCCATTAACAATATTTTATATGTTCTTGGTTTAAAGAATAATTTGTTGTCCATATCATGCCTTGAAGAAAAAGGATATAGAATTGCTTTTGTTGATGGACAAGTTCTAGTATGGAAGAAGGATGTCTCTTCTAAATTTGACAAGGTCTTTGGTGAGCGAATTAGAGGCCTATATCGTCTCCTTGGACATTCAATTCAAGCCTTGTTATACAACACCATTGATCTCTGTGAGCTATGACATTGAAGGTATGGTAATATATATTATAAAGCCTTGTCTAGATTGAATGATCTTGTTAAAGGTGTACCTGAACTTAGGATTGAGCATGATGGAGTGTGCAAAGGATGTGCCCTTGAGAAAAATATCAAAGGAACATGTACTAGCAGTTATAGTAGATCTAAAGGAATCTTGGATCTTGTGCACTCTGATGTTTGTGGGCCTATTCTGACAAGAACTTGGGTGGAAATTTGTATTATGTCTATTTCATTAATGATTACTCTTGCAAAACATAGATTTATGTCTTAAAGTCTAAGGATCAAGTATTTGAAAAGTTTCGTGAATTCGAGGCACAAGTTGAGAATGCTATAGGAAGAAGAATCAAGACTTTAAGGTTTGATAATGGTGGAGAATATGTATCCAAGGAATTGATTGATTTCTGCAGGGATGATGGAATTAAGAGGGAGATGATAGTTCCCTACTATCCTCAACAAAGTGGATCTGCTAAAAGAAAGAATAGGACCATTATGGAAGTTGACAAGGCCATGCTTCATGATCAAGAACTTTCGATGTTTCTATGGGGAGAAACTGCAAGAACAACTATTTATGTTCAAAATAGATGCCCACATCGAATATTGGACTACAAGACTCTTGAAGAAGTCTTCAAAGGTGAGAGACCAAATGTTGAGCATTTAAGAATCTTTGGTTGTCCTGTTTATGTTCATGTGCCCAAGGAGAAAAGGACAAAATTGGAACCTTCTGGGAAGAAAGGAACTTTTGTTGACTACAGTGAAAATTTGAAGGCCTTTAGGTTGCATGTCCCAGGACAACTTTTTTATTGAGACTTGCAGGGATGTTATCTTTGATGAGGATGCTGCTTTCTAGAAATCCAAGAGTTCACACTTGGACTCTGATGACGAGATGCAGGTGGCTCTGAAGAATGTGGAATCAAAGTCTAAAGAACTTGAATCCATGGATCAAGACCCTCATGAAGAAATTGATGATCGTGAACTTGTTGAATCTCCAAGGGCCGTTGTACCTGAGACTAGAAAAATACCTGCTTGGCTTGAAAGAACTTTGAAGGAAGCTAAAGGACATGTTGCACCTCGTGGGACCTTCAGGGAAAACAAGAAGCTGAAGAAGAATTCTGGTTATGCAACAATGATGTGCAAGATCATTGAGTCCGAGCCATCCACCTATGAAGAAGCAGTTGATGAACAAGTTTGGAAAGATTCTATGACTGAAGAATATCAATCTATATTGAAGAAAAACGATGTTTAGGAAATTGTGCCAAGGTCTGATGGAAGTTCTGTTGTATCTTCAAAGTGGATCTACAAGATCAAGCATGCTACTGATGGAAGTATTAAAAAGTACAAGGCTAGATTTGTGGCTCGTGGATTCTCACAAAAAGAGGGAGAGGACTATGAAGACATGAAGACATGTTTGCTCTTGTTTCCAGGTATGCATCTATTAGATCTATAATTGCTCTTGCTTCTATTGCAGGTTGGAAATTACATCAAATGCGTGTCAAGACTGTTTTTTTGAATGGGGTCATTGATGAGGAAGTTTGTATTGAGCAACCTCAAGGCTTTGAGGTTCATGATAAAGAAACGCATGTTTGCAAGTTGAAGAAAGTCCTGTATGGGCTAAAGCATGCCCCTCCTGCTTGGTACTCCGCATTGATGGTTATTTGTTGAGTCTTGGCTTCAAAAAGAGCGATGTTGATCCGAACTTGAACTTCAAAGTTGTTGAAGGTAAGCCCTTGATGTTGCTGTTGTATGTAGATGATCTGCTTCTGACAATGGCTAAAGTTTTGATTGTCCAATATAAGAGGGAGCTGGTTTCTAAATGTGAAATGAAGGATCTTAGACTCATGCATTACCATTTGGGATTGGAAATTCGGCAAAGTCCTGATGGAATCTTTATTGGCGAAGGAAAATACACTATATCAACCTTCAGAGATCTAGCATGATGGACTACAAGTCCATGGACACTCCTATGGTGACAAATTTGAAGAAGATCCCAGATTGTGACTCTGATTTGATTGATCCCTCTATGTATTGCAAATTGATTGGCTTGTTGAATTATCTTGTGAACACCAAAACTTATATTTTATGTTGTGAATAAGTTGAGCCCTTACATGTGCACTGGGTTGCAGCAAAGCATATATTGAGATACTTGCATGGCACGATTGAATATGGTCTGAGATATGCTTCTAATGGAGATTGGAAATTGCATGGATTTACTAATGCTGATTGGGCTAGTAGCTCTAATGATAGGAAGAGCACTTATGGATTTTGCTTTTGCTTGGGCTCTGCGATGATTTGATGGTCTAGTAGAAAGAAAACTTCTATTGCTCTAAGTATGGATGAAGTTGAGTATAGAGCTGCATGTTCAACTTGTTGTGTGTGGCTTCGAAAGTTGTTTGCTGGTTTGTTTGACCAAGTGCCGGAATCAACCATTATATATTTTGATAATCAAAGCTATTTGAAGCTTTCAAAGAACCCGATGTTCCATGACAGGTCGAAGCACATCGAGATCAAGTATCATTACATCCGGAATATTGTCTAGAGGGGAGTTGTGAGGCTCGAGTATGTCCCTACTGATGAGCACGTTGTTGATGTGCTAACAAAGCCATTGTCCCGGATGAATTTTGCATATTTCAGAGAACAACTTGGAGTTGTTGAGAACCCCTCTTAGAGAGAGAGGGAGCACTGATTGCACATCATCATATGATCACAATCTTCCTTAGGCTGCGGCTGTGAGACCTATGGATTGGTCGAGAAGATTGTCACTCTTTTAGGTCAAATGATTGTGAGGCCAATGTGTCTGGTCGGGGAGCTTGGTTTTGAGGCATAGGGTGATCCCTTAGGTCATGGTGACTGTGAGACCAGTTTGGTCAGGGACACTGAGTTTGTGATCTCTCCCTTAGGTAGGTGCTGTGAGACCTCTGGATTGGTTGGGGAGATTGATCTTGAGTTCTGTCCCTTAGGTCGTGGACTGTGAGACTATATAGTCAGAGGTTGAGAAAGGGATTCCTCCCTTACGCTATGGTTGTGAGATCTATGGATTGGATGGAGAGATGGACCTTGTGCATATGGGGATGGCCACATGAACGATATTGATTGATGGGACATGTTTTGATGCCATCTTTCCTTATGATGAGACTTGTGATCTCTCCCTTAGGTTGTGTGTTGTGAGACCTATGGATTGGTCGGCGAGATTGATCTTGACAGAGAGAGAAACTTGTACTTGTGATCTCTTCCTTACGCTGTGGGTCGTAAGATGTATGGATTGGTTGGTGTTAATTTTGGAAGCTAGGGAGAAATTCTTTAGCCATCTCTTGACTTCAAAACATATTATTAAAATGAATTTAATTGTGATCTCCAAGTCGGCTCAAATCATTGGAGGGAAATCATGAGATTCAAATTCAAAGTTTATGCCGACCTTATTGGAGGGAAAGTTATTTTATTTGAAATTCAATCTTATTTTCAAGTCAACTTCAATGGGTTCATGTCGGCCCATCCAAAGGTTGTGACCCTTCATAAATGGCAAACCACTATAAATACCCCATTGGGTGATCCTCAAGAGGGTGTGCGAATTTGGTCTGCAATTTTCGCTTTGATTATTGCTTTAAGGTTCTGAAATGTACGAAAGAGTTCTTCAAGCTTTTCGCATGGCAACATCTTGAGGTTCTGTGGATAGTATATTTCCTTGAGAGTTTCAGGTATAAAGGTTAGAGCTTGAAGTATAATGCTGCTGATTTGAGACTACAAAGATTAAAATGTTTTATGAGATCATTTCTCTGTGGAGTCTCATGTCCTCTACGATGTATGGTCTGGACTATAGCTCTCGGTAGTGGCACATGAAAATGATCCTTGGCACAAAGATCTCGACATAACTACATATAGTATGGTCTCGACAATTATTATGATTTCTCTGCGCCATCTACACCCATCTTATCAACACATGTGTGGGACTTCAACAATATTGGCATTCCTTCGTTTTTGACTTCTCTAAGTTATTGTCATTTTTGGCATCCTGTGCATGTATTGTTCATGTTGGAAGTATAGTAGTCCTAGCACGTTAAGACAATGCGAAGTGTATGATATCGTATGGTTCCAACACAACAAATATAGCATATAATTGGTTTCTCTTCAGTTCAACACATGGTCTCACTCTAAGGTCACATACAACATCACTACAATAGTAATAGCATCTCGGTCCAGTATTGATTTGAAATTACAATAATTATCACCACAATATTGTTACTACAATTAATTTTATATATGACAATCTTAGCAGGTCAGATTAGTATAAGGTTTGGTATGTCGAACAATATAAGTATAGTGTGCGGGCAGCTCTGGCATCCTTGTAGTCCAAAGGCAGTTAAGGTATTTTGGCAAATGTTACTAGTGTATGGAAATTTTGGTGATAAGATCACAAACGAAGTTGTGAACAAGTCATAGCCATGGGTAGTCTGTTGACATTTGTATATTATACCTCTCTGATTGAACTTTCAATGACAATCTAATAGAAGAAGAAGAATTGAATTCCAGGTTTTCCCCCTTGTGGGGTTTTTCCCTGTTCTCTGACCAATCTTGGTGTCTCTATGTGTGCATGCTTTCTTCCTTTTGTTCCTTTATATATCCGCTGCATATTTGTTGACATTGTTCTTTCTATATAATTGCTAATGCTGCTAATGACATTATAACATGAATGCATATGTAAATGGTGAATAAGGATGTAAATGCAATTATGAAAGCAAAGAACAATTCTGCCGTAAGAAAATTAACAATTGGGAAGATCGATCTTGAGAGGGAATGAAAAGTACCTCCCTTGCTAAGAGGGAGTGTTGAAAAATGGGTAGTTATGGTCAGTATTTTCATTATCAATTAATGGATAAAATTCATATTTTCAAGTTTGACCAAGTCAACTCGACATGTGAGAAAAGGCACCTCCAAAACCACATATAAATAGAGGCTCGTTGGATTTCATTTGGACACACATCACATCACACATCTGATCTGAAATAACAAGAGGGAGTTCACATGTGCGAAGGAGTCAAAGGGAGATTTTTGTTATGCATTGACCAACATACTTGTTTTTGTTTGACCTGCATTGACTTGGAGGATTGCTTCTATTTTGATCGAGCTCTTTGACTATCTTGAGAGGCTGAATATTCCAGGTATCATTTGAGTATGTTTGACTGCATCTTCATCTCTGTTTCCAGCTCGTTGACTTGGGTTGACTGCGGGCTTGACTGAGGCATTTGACCAAAAATTATAGGGAGACTGTTTGATTGAGGTTGACCGAATTTCGGCCCTCTTGTTCAGACCTTCCATAGGCTGAAATTCGGCCTTACTGTTGCAGATCAGACTTTGACCAAAAGTTGTCTTTCTTTCTCTTTGATGATTAGTTTGACTTGGTATTTGTTGAGGTTTGATTTGGAATATTGTTGGAATATTCTGATGTATTATTGATGAACAAAATTTTTCTCTCATAAGGAAAGATTGGTTGGGTTTTCCCCTTGTGGGTTTTGCCTTGGCTGTGAGCCTAATTTTGGTGTTTGTTGTCCCTTGTTCTACTGTTTACTGTGATATCTACTACTCTATTGATGAAATTGAATGGTTGAAGTTTTTCATGTATAGAATGATTGGAATGCTAAAAGACAACTATTTACATCATTGGAAGTAGTTATCAATTGTGAAAAACTAAACTAGTCTTGATTGCACTAGTAAATCAACATTGCATTGAGTTACCATTTTCTTGATACAATTGCTTACTACTTGTTACCCACCAAAATGGGTAACCCCATAGGAGAAAAATTTTCTCCTACATTTGACAGCTAATTTTTTTTTCAAATGGGATTCATCATGTTCGACGTGTTCACGCCATTCAGATTTCATCATTGATTGGCAGTTTTATAAATGATGTAAACCCATTCTGCATGTTTATGATGTAAATGATCTAAGTAAGACCACCATGTATGTAACAACCTAGGTAAGCCTAGTATTTTGGTGATGATCTCTATCCTAGGAGCTTTTTTGTCTCACTGATTCATTTTTTTTTCTCGACACAAGTGATCAACAGAGTTTTCCCCTCCAGCTTCACCCCAAAGCTAGGGTGGATTTTGTCATCAAGATGCTAAGTGATTCCTAGTGTTTTCTATCGAGTCTTTGTAAAAGTAGTTTGGGAATAATCCTAGCTAATTGGCTAGATTATTTTATTACAAGCTACTTGGTCTACTAGATCATGTTTTGAGTCGCAGAATTGGGTAGCTGATTGAGGGTCTATACGAATGGGTATTCCCCCTTTATGTGTCTAAATGTTTTATTTTATGTAAAGAGGGTTGGAAAAATAATTAAATCCCCTCTCAGTCAATTAATTAAATTTTCTGGCCAAATTAATTAAAAATCCTAAGCCAGAAATTTAGTTAATTTTAAGTCCTAGGTGAGTTAAAATTCTTCAACGGCAAAATTCGTGGGTCCTTGAAAAATAAATTTTTGAAGGTCCCAGGGCAAGGGAATATTGAGAATTTCAAGAAATTTTGGACCCTTGGGCCTTGGTGGTTAAGTCAAAGTCAAAATTTTGAGGTAATTAACTCAAAAATATTATTTTTGAGTTAATTAAAATGGAATTAAATAATAAATTCGAATTTCCTCAAAATTATAATTTTGACGGTATAGATTAAAATATAATTAAATCTTCAACAGTCGAGATTATTTTGACAAGGATCAACCGAATTAGCCGTTGGAGATTTTATCTTATAAATTAGAGGTCTTTGTTAGTCTTTCAGTCATTCGATCTCTGGATCGTGCACTTGCTCTTGAAGCTCTCCTGTAATATTTTCTAGAATAATACAAACGGAGACTTTGGGGTTTTATTTTGATGGTGGTGTTCCTCTTCAGTATTTTATGGTAAACTTGTTCTTAACATTCTGCTGGTGATTATTTTAATGGATTGTTGATTAATGGCTCTTGTAGAGTAATTTATTGCATAGGTATATTGCTTAGGTTACTAGACCTAGGGTAAAAATACTAATTGGATCGAGTTAACAGTTATCTCTAGCTCTTGAAAATTTTATGTTTTATCACTATTTCTTTGTTAATTTAACAGTTCAACTTTAAGTGTGTAGAAATCTTCCGGATTTAGATTGGGCGTTTGGGGAAGTCCTAGTTTGGACCAGCTGACTCCCAAGGAAATAAGATCTGAAGAGCCCTCCAGATCTAATTCCTCGGGCTTATCTTAAATTCCGTTTTTTGCAGGGTTCTTTTAGGGCTTGTGCCTCCTTCTTAATTTATCTTTTAAATTGTGCTGAATGATTTAAATTTGGCCATCAGGGATTTAAGCTGTAAAATAGCAGTGTAGATTTGTAAATATCGTTATTTTTAATTCACTGGGGTTTTCTGTGCATATTTCTGGTTTTTTGGGTTCGTTGGTTTCTGGTTTTGTGCAGGTTCTATTGGGGGATTCTCAGAATTTTTTTGGATTTGAGCCAGATCTAGGCCCTGGAGGGTAAGATCTGGCCTCAGGATCATTTTTGCCTGCAGATCTGGGCGTGATCTTGCCTCAAAGTGTAAATAGCAGGTGCATTTAAATCTATATATTTTTTTTAAATCTGAGTTATACTGGTAAAATTGTTGCTGGGTGAAGAATTTTTTGTGCCTGAATGATCTGTTGCGGCGTTTTTGTCCTTCCCTTAAATCTCATTTTTCACTGTAGCCCTTTTCTCCACGCTGCCATTGTTCCCCTGCGTTTACTTATTAGTGGCTTCCATTCCTCACTGCGGAACCAAAAACACACTGTCCATACGCATCCATTTGCTTCTTTCTGTAGGTGCATCCCATCTCCAGCTCCCTTCTCACACTGCCTTTTCTCTACTGGTTTCTCCTTCGATGGCTGCCGTCCTCAGCATTCACGTCCTCTTTCACTTCATGTTGTAGCCTCTCTTCAATCCGCAGCCTCTTACATTCTGCCCTTGCTCCATCGATCCACCTTTTCCTTTGCAGCAGCCTCATCACAATCTCCTTATGCGCCTTCCTTCCCTCTCATCCGCTACCCTCACGCAGTTTCGATGTCCTACCGCTGCCTTCCTCCCTTTCGCTGCTAACATTGCCCTTGTCTCACGCCGTCCGTATGCACCTTCTTTGACCTGCATTCAAACACACGCACAAACAAAACAAAACATTAACCCATTTTAAATTTTCTTCATTAACTCTTGTTTGTTTAGGTTACGTTCAACATTAACATTAGATTTCAATTTTAGTTTTCAATTTCAGATTTTGATTTTTAGCTTTAGTCTTTGTAGACTTTAGTTTTTTTTTTTTTAGTTTTAGTTCTAACTTTAGATTTTAATTTCAGATTTTCGATTTTTTATTTATTTTTAACTTTAGCTTTAAATTTAATTTTAGATTTTATTTTTTTAAATTTTTTTTTGGGTTATAGTTTTATTTCTTAGTTATTTTTTTAAGATTATTCGATCATTTGTCTAGTTAGCTAGTGTTAAAGTTTGATTTATTTTTAGGATTTGATTTTTTTTAGACTTTGAAAGTTTAAAGATATAAAAAACTAAAAAATAAAATAATAAAAAGTAAAAAATAAAAAAATTTCAAAATTCTTAACTTTTTTTCATTTTGGTAGAACTTTAACTTTAGTTGTATATATATTTTGCTTTTAGTTTTATTAACATTAGATTTAAAAAAGGCCAAAAATGTTTTAAATTTTTAACTTTGGAAAATTCTCAAAAAATATAAAAATAAAAATTTTAACTTTTAGAATTAGGGATTTTGGTTTTAAAGTTGCTTTTCCTTTGGAAGTGGTTTCTGATCTAAATTTTTTCATAGTCAAAGGAGAAATTTTAATTTTAACATCTAAAACTTGACTATAGGAAAATATATTTCTGAATTGGAATTATTTAGAATATCATTTTAATTCGGAAATGTCTAACATTTAAATTCGATGGTTCTCTCATAATAATAATTTTGTTTCGAAATATAAATTGTTGGTTCAAAGTGTTTTCATGCTTAGCTGTGGTTGATGATTGTTTAGTTATCTATAAGTGTGGTTTTAAATTGCTTGGAATTGGTGATTAATTGCTTTTGTCAACTTTGAAAATATTTCAAGTAATGATAAATAGCATGTCTTTATCAAACATTGTTGATGCATGATTACAAAGGGTGTTTTATCGAATATCATTGTGGTGAATTGTTTTTTCATAATAGCAGTTACCTATCAATTACTTGATTTTAATTTCATAACGGGATATTTTGACTCCATAAGGCACTGGGTTTAAAAGCTTCAAATCTAATTGGATCTGTAAAATCTCGTTAATCTTAACAAGTACTTGGTCATTTAATTGTGTCTCCTGAATTGATTGGTTTTCAACCAGTTCTCCTTCTTCATTTTCGTTAGAGTCTACCTCCCTTAGTCTGCAAGGAGACAACTTAGATAGAGAGATTGGGGATCAGGGTGACAACCCTCGATTTGAGCCGTTGTCACAGTGCCTAGACATTCTGTGCGACAACAGGGTGATCTAGAAGATTGGCCGATATTGGTTGTAAATCTATTTTCTCATCTTACTAGGGGGTTAATCTTTAGCCCTAGTTTAGTGGGACCTCCCTTAAGGCCTTAGGGTTATAGGAGGAGAACTACTTGGGAAACCTGGATTGAGATAGCATGTTAATTATCATCTATACCATACTTGATACTTTCCATCACACATTACAAGCCCCATAAACCACATCCATTCTTTGACTCTAACTTGTCATTGGTTCATTGGTATTTGGCACCCATATGTCCATACTCCTTGATTAGGGCCGAAAAACATTACCTTGGAGGTTGATGCAGCTAAAGAATGAAAAAGCATATCATGGCCATAACAAAAGAAAAAGAAGAAGATCAAAATGCAAAATATGCCCAAGGACATAAATTACCACATGGGCAAAATCCTAGTATGAGTTGTAACTTCCTCATTAGCCATCACTCGGTTCCTAAGTACATGATGCTCCTTCACATCAAAAGGAAACCTTGCATGTCCCAACCCCAATGAATGGTGAGCTATCTCATATTAAGGAGTGATATAAATGCTACATCATAAAGAGAAAGCTCTAACCCTTGAGCTATATGCGGTAATACAAAGCATTATCAAGAAGAAGTAAAAGGTGCACAAGAAGGGTGGAAAAAGCAGGCCAAGCAGGGTAACTCATGCCTCCACGATTTCTCCCTCTTTTACATTCATACACTCAAGATGTGGACACCTCATTAGCTGGTCCCCTTAACCATGGCACTTGGCCATGAAGCCTTTTCCCTCCATTATCATATATTTACACTAACACCTATTGATTGAGGGGTTGACCTCATAATTGCCACTTCCCCTTGAGGGTTGGAATCACTTAACATGGTTGACCATTAGCCACCTCTATCAAGGTAGGGAACACCTTTACGAGACTTGGTCTAGTTAGATATTGAAAGGTGATCCTTGTTTGAAGTATTAATATGCCCTTAAGTGTATGTATGATCTTAGTCTTTGATGGGTGGTTGCTTTCACTTGAGTTCATGTTGTTTTGTCAGGTGGTCCACAACAGCCTAGGCCTTGAGGGCACCCACTTCACAGATTCCAAGGCCTCTTTAGAGAGATAGGTGGCCTGGAAAATGCAATGTTGAGAGAGTTGGGCCTCCTAATAATTTGAGTAGATTTTACATGTCCCAGAGCACCCTTAGGATCTAGGACGCTGGTCTACTTTAACCTAGCATAGAGGATTCTTCATGATGACACCACTAGACCTAGCATATCCCTAGGCTGACCTTGACACAACCTGATGGGTAGGACTTGATTCAAAGCTCAGATGAGGATGGTCTCCCATTGAGAGACTAGGGAGCGCTTGTTGCACTTGGAGAAGCCCTAACACTGGACAAAGGAGACCATATTTTAACAGTTGGAGACCTACAGAGCTGGCATGATGGCACCCTTGAGGAGGATTTGAGGTGGATATGAGGGACCTTCCTCACATTTTGGATGATTCTAGCACTATGACACATTTTCACACCTCATCACACCTTGACATGGCATTTGGAGCCCTAACATGGCATGACGTCAACACTTTTGGAGGCTATGACTCACACGTGTGGGCATTTATGGCTTATTTTGTCACTTAGCTATGGGGTTGGCTTGTAACTCAAGGTTATTTTATGTCAAACTTGATTTCGAGGCTTCATTAGTAATAAATTTGTTGAGGTAGACCTCATATAAATAAAGGTCACCTCATATGTCTTTTCAGCATCACTTGTGGATCAATTCGACCTCTCTAAAGATTTTAGCCTAGCTGAAATAGACTTGCATCTTGTGGAGACATTCTCTTGCTTTGGAAACATTATTTTGGAATAATAAAGGATTGGTTCATGGTTCATGCATTTTATTGTCAATATTCTATATTGTTGAATACCTTTATGGCTATTGCATGGAATGGTTATTGTTAGGGTTTCTATGTGCTTGTTTTTATTGAATATTTTTCTATGAAATCTTGACAAAGTATTCTATGTACTACCCTTTAAGATTTGTGTGACAATCGCTTGAGTGATCCTTCATGTTAAGCTGTCCTCGATTTTATTATCTCATAAAACAACAACTAGATTATGAAAACTAGGGTTTTATTATACCTTAGTCCATTCTAGGGTTTGATTTTCCATAAGTAGATCTCCATCTAGACTCCATCACCCAAGATCAAGCACTAGCCTTTTCCACATAGGTGATCACACCATAAAATCTCCTTCAACCTAATTCTTCTCCCTTTCTTTTATTTTTCGGCCCTTTAAGGCAAGCCACTAGGCTAGGGTTAGGGCCAAATTCAACTAGGGCAAGTGCATTTTACTTTTGTAAGGGTTTTACATGTGGTTTGTAACTCATTCTCTCAAAATCACCCGATTTTCATTGTGAAACTTTCCATTTTGGGGTTTATGTTACAAGCTCTAGGCAATTTTGCCTTAGCGTAAACCCTAATCTAGCCATAGGCTTCAACTTACGGCTTTTTGAAGGCTTGTTGTTCCAAATATTGAGCATATATATCCTGTCAAGCCTTTTCTTGGCCTTGTGTACCTTGATAAGCCTGTTATCATTGCTTGTTCACTAAACCCTAGATCACTTGTGCCCTAGATAGGTCTTTGAAGGGCATGCTTTGCCTTCTCTATACTAGTTTAAGCCTTGTCCTTAAGCTGAGTGTCTTTCATTGGCTTATCCTTCTCACCTCCTAGCCTTAAAGTTAGAATATCCATGAGATGACCTACATAAGGAGGCTTCCCTTGTGAAATCCACTAAAGAGCAAGAGGTGGTGGCCGTGGTGTCATTGGGCCCCACCTCATAGTGTTGTCACTGGGTATAGTCCTTGTCTTGTTAGGCCTATCGCAAGACCTGCTAGATTTTGAGGCAACACTACCCTTTCTTTGTCTTTTTTTGTTTTTTTGGTTCACTTTATTTCTTTCATTTAGCAAAACCCTTTTTTTAGATATGCATTATTAAGCATGGGAATAGGAGCATTGGCCTCATAGTGAGGTGCAATAGCTCAAGCTCTATCTTTTTTGGCTTTTCATTCTTTATTTTCTCTTCTCTTCTAGACTTTTTGGCTTCATTTGACTTAGGCTTTATTAATTAGACCTTGCTGAATGACACTTGACAAGTCAACCATGAGCAGGATTAGCTTTTTTTATGAATTGGAAATGAATGGGAAGACATATAGTGTTATATATGGTGGGGATATGGAGCACTCTACATCAACTTGATCACGAGTAGTACAACCTAACCCAAGACGTGATGACACTTCTAAAGGTTAATTATGTCTCCCTTGGTATGACGAGGCAAATAGTAAAATCATTAATTTTATGGACTAAGAAACTGGATTCACTGGTTTCGGCCATCGTGTCCCGAACCTAGCGAATCAGACACAATTCTGCTAGATTCGTGTCCAGTGGATCATGTCCGTACAGGGCACATCGTGTCCCGATCGTGTCTTGTACGAACACGATCGTGTCCCGATCCGACAGACACGACCGACAGAGAAAATCCCTCCATAGCTTTTAAAAAGGCCGTTTGGCCTCTTATTTCTCACTTTGTGCATGCATGTCTTTGTATTTGGCCTCTCATTTCTCAATTTGTGCATGTTTGAGGCAGCTCTGCTTGGCCATAAACAGGGAACAAAAATGATCTAGATGCATTAAAAAATCTACAACAAAAAATTTCAAACTTGCATCAGTGAAATGTGTGAACTAAAAACAAAGGACAACCTATACAACACCTCACTCACACATGGCCCATGGGGTGTGTCACTTCGAGAATTTGCACTTGCAAAAGTACATTCAGTTGTCTATTTTCAATGAGAAAAATAGACTCTCTGAATAGAGTACTATTAGTCTTTTAAACATAGACAGAGGTTGGAGTTGCTAGAATACCAATTGCACGTCATTAAGCAGAAGAAAATTCTTCACTGTATTCAGGACACGTGGCCCTATGTATATCAATGTATCATGTATCTTAAATCTTTGTAAAACTTACATATAGATGAAGATCTATGTTTGAATCAATGAATTTGTGTAAGAAATATGTAATTTTTAAAATATATATATATATATATATATATATATATATATATAACGTGTCTGGACGTGTCCTGTTCTGGGGGTCACCGTGTCTCGAATCCAACACTCGAATCCGCATGTCCATCGTGTCCCATGTCCCCGTGTCAGGTGACTTAGGTTATGGAGTGTTATTAGATCATACTTAATGTTTACCATGTTCACAACTAGCTTATAAGATATAACACCACATCTTAGTATCAAACCCATATATGAGAAAAAGGCATAGCGAGTGATGCAAACAATCTAAAACCAAAATATCATGATCATGTGCAACGAAAGCATAGTGTACCATCTACTAGTGCATGTGACATCTGAGGTGTAACGAAAAGGAGCTGATATACCATGGTTGAAGAGTGTGATCATTGATGTGAGGCAATATCATGATGTATTTGAAGGAGAAAACTAGTAGGGTGAATCTGAGTCCAGAGAATATGAGCAAGAGAGCTCAAGCAAGCAGCAACATCACACTCATGAGAGAGTGGCTTTGGAAGTAGCTGCCGCTGAGTGGGAAACATGACTAATCAAGGAGACATGCTAAATATGGTAGCTTTCTTGATGCCCCTGGTTTCAATATGGCACTTCTTTTAGTTCATTTGATTTGTGTTCTAGTTGTTTTCTGGCTCTGTGTATTGTTGGAAATTAGGAATTTCATTTTTTTATAGCTGCATTATATTTTTCTGTATTTTTCAAAATGATCTGGTCCAATTGTTTATGGTATAAATATACTACCATAATGTAAATACCTTTTAGCCGCTGAGTGGTACATGCCTTTGCAGACTTTGTAATCTCATTAAAATCACGATAGTACATTTTTGTATCAACTATATTGTTGAGGATAACAAGTCAGGTTGTGCGGTTGTACTTTCTGGTGAAGTTGCTCTCTCTTACCTGTTTCTTCATTGCAATATTTACACGTTGGACAGAGATAGCTTTGACAATATTAAATGATGGCAGTGATACGTGATGTCAGTATGGCTGTGACAATGATAGATGACACAAGTGACTTGGAGACATGACAGTGATCTATGTCACAATGACTTGGAGGCATGACTGTGATATACATAACAGTGAGTCAGTAACCTTGACATGGCAGTTACCTTTAATATGGCTATAACTTTTAACAATGACGGTAACCTTATTTCAGTGCCTTTGATATGTTTGACAGTGCTATAGATGCATGGGAGAGTAACCTTAAGTGATGACAGGATTCTTGATAACAGTGATCTCTGATATGGCAGTGACCTTGTTGCCTAACAGTAACGATGTATGACAGTAGCAGTGACATTGTATGGCAATATGGTAGTGACTTTGTTGTATGGTAGTAATCTTGATATGGTAGCGAACCATTATGACAGTGACCTATTGATAATAACAGCAACATAAAGACAATATGACGGTGACAGTATATGGACATTGATGTATGGCAACTCATATGACAATAATATGTGTAGGGATGTGATAATGATACAGTCACCGGATTCGCCTAAAAGGGCCACGAATCCCGAATCCCCGTACCGGATACGTGTACGTACGGGATTTGGCCCCAATTCAACAGATACGTCGTATCCGAACGGGGTACGGCGTATCCTGACCATACCCCGTTCGGATACGCTGTATCCCGTACAGACGGATACGGCCGGGCCCGCGGCAAGGAAAATCGCGCGATTTTTTCTTTGAAGTTCGGTTTTTCTTCATTCTTTTTTCACCCATTTCATTTGTGAAGTGAGAAGGAGAGCTAGTGTGAGCAAGGAGCAAGTGTGAGCAAGGAGAAAGGGAGTTCTTTCGAAGAGATTCGAGCATCCGGTAAGTGCATTGCCCCTCTATATTTTGCATTTAGTTTGTTGTTAGTGTTTGCATGCGCATATGTTTTATATATTTAGTTGTTTTTGTTTATTTTTTACAGTATTCATGGCTCAATCAAAGGCAGCAAGACAGGGGCAAAGAAAGGGGAAGAATGTCTCCATTGGAGATGCCCCTCCTGTCCCTCTTTCATCAGGGTCTGCAAGTATTCCATCCATTGGAAGTGGGGCTGCAACAATAGCTTCAAATGTGCAGGGAAAACAAATTGTTGACCCCAAATACCCATTGTGGAAATATGTGACAAGAGAGGAAGGGGCAGCAAAAAGGGAGGAGGAGGAAATTGTTCATGGAAATGCAATTTTTGCAATGGCCATTTCACTTACACATATTTCCGTGTGAAAGCTCATTTGTTGGGTATTCCAGGTTGTGGCATTAAATGTTGTCCAGCAATTGAATCACCAAATAGGAAGGAATTGGAGAAAGAGCAGAGTATTGGTGAGGCAAATGTGTCAGCAAAATAAAAAAAATCCAAGAATGATGACCCCCTTCCATTCTTGAGGAAAAGCAACAGCAAGTTCCCTTTTGAGACTTCTAGTAGGGGAGAATTAGCAAAGAGAAAGGCAACTGCAGTTGGTCCAATGGACAAGATTTTCCAAAAAGAGAAAAGGGAAGAGCTTGACCTCACCATTGCATTTTTTTTCTATCAGAACTTCATATCTTTTAATGTTGCACGGTCACCTCTATTTATTGAGATGTGTCGAGCTCTTTGTCATGGGGCTCCATCGGGGTATGTGCCTCCTGGGTCAGAGAAGCTCAGAACCACATTGTTGACAAAGGCAAAGAAAGAGGTGGACAAAATGCTTGAGCCTATTAAATCAGCATGGCCAACATCTGGGGTTAGCATTGTTTCTGATGGATGGACAGATCCAGCACGCCACCCACTCATTAACTTCATGGTGTCATCCACGAATGGTGCAGTTTTCTTGAAAGTAGTGGATGCACTTGGAGAGTACAAGGATGCACAATCTATGGGTGAGTTATTTCTCAAAGTTATTGAAAGTGTAGGTGTGGATTGTTGTGTGCAAATCATTAAGATGCACTTGGACAGTACAAGGATGCACAATATATGGGTGAGTTATTTCTCAAAGTTATTGAAAGTGTAGGTGTGGATTGTTGTGTGCAAATCATTACAGATAATGCACCTGTTTGCAAGGCTGCTAGCATGATTGTGGAAGCAAAATATCCACAAGTATTTTGGACACCTTGCATTGTCCATTCATTGAACTTGGCACTGAAATCTATTGCTTCTGATGTGCTTTGGATTGGAGCCATTATTGAGGATGCACGACATATTCACAACTTTGTAACAAACCATACAAATTCCCTCACTATCTACAAGGAGTACAGCAATCTATCATTGTTGAAGATTGCAGATACACGGTTTGCCTCTTCATTCATCATGTTGAAGAGGTTGAGGGAGGTCAAGACCGCTCTTGGGTCTATGGTTATTTCAGAGTTTTGGTCTTTTCGGAGAAAGACGGATCAAGCAGCCTCAAAGAAGGTGAAGGACATAGTGTTGGATGATATATGGTGGGAGAAGGTAGATCTAATTATTCAGATCATGGAGCCTATCATTTCCTTGCTCCGATTTGCAGATACAGACCAACCCATCCTAGGAGAGGTTTATGAGGGATGGGATTCCATGATTGAGTCTGTGAGGACCATTGTTTTACAGAGTCAGTGCCTAGAGTATGAGACATCACTTGAGGCCTTCTTCACCGTCATACAGGGTATTCTTGTCAGCAGATGGGACAAGAATTGGACACCTTTACATTGTTTGGCTCACTCCTTGAACCCAAAATACTACAGCCATGAATGGCTGAATGGTGGACCTTCCCGCAGATTCCCTCCTCACATGATTGCTGAAATCTCACAGGGGAGGAAAGATGCATTGAGGAGGATTTTTCAGGATAGGGCATCCCTTGATGAGGTGGAGGATGCCTTTGCAGATTTTTCCACTGGCAGGGGGCGATTTGGAGGCTATGATTTGATTCGAGACAGGGGGGCTAAGAAGCCCCATTCTTGGTGGGCAACTCATGGGGCAACAAGCCCTCCTCTATAGCAGTTAGCCATGAGGCTCCTCTCTCAGGTGACTTCATCCTCTTGTTGCAAGAGGAATTGGAGCACATATGGGAATTTGTATAGTGTGAAGAGGAGCAGGCTTGAGCAGTCCAAGGCAGGGACAATGGTGTATGTGCACACCAACCTTTGTCTCATCTACAGGCAGAGGGAGGATTGGTTGAAGGGAAAGACAAAGATGTGGGATGTCTTTCCTGATGATATGGGTCTGGACAGCAGTGTTGAGTTGGCATTGGCCAACTTGGATCTCAATGCGCCAGTGCTAGAGCCTGTCACATTTGATGATGGAGTAGAGGGGTCATCCTCCACACCAGCAGATGCAGAGATGATAGAGGAGGAGGATGCATCAGAGGCAGAGGAGAGTAGTGGTGAGCATGATGATCAGGATGAGGACAGTGATGCTGATTATGAGGATTGATGACTCTGACTCATTGAGGCTTCAGGCTTGTGGTCTTGTAGACTGTAGTTGCTTTTGTATTTTCTATTTCTATTTGCCATTGGCATGTTCTTATGTAACACATTTTGATTCTGATGACTTAATGAGAAAACTACAGTATCTTACTATCTTCATTCTTGTCTTTCTGAGTAAATTTGACGATTGTATCATGTATGGTGTATCAATGTATCATTGTAATTTGTATTATAGTATCAATGATGATGTATGACTCATGAGTATCTAATATCTATGTTTGAATCAATGAATTTTGTATGAATTTGTGCAAAAAATATCTAATTTTTAATATATATATATATATATATATATATTTTTTTTTTAAATATATATATATTTTTAATAAAATAATATATAACGTATCGTATCCCAGAAGTATCCTGTCCGGGGGTCACCGTACCTGTATCCGATTCATCGAATCCCCGTATCCCCGTGTCCCCGTATCCCCGTATCAGGTGACTTAGATGTTAAGAGTATTCTTGATGACAGTGATAATAGTATGTCTACAAATGACAGTGATGACTTAGTTGTGTGGCCCATGCTTATGATAATGACAGGGTGACTGTGTTTCTATGACAATGACAATTGTGACAATGGCTGTATGACAAACATGAAGTGATATATATGACAGTGATGCTTGCTGCTATCTTATGAGGATCTGGGATGATCCCGGGTTGGCCCTAGGTGGCCTAATATGATAATGTGTCACATTCTTATTGTACACTGTATCTCATTGGAACATTTGATGAATATTTAAGAAGAAGAATTTGGTTGGGTTTTCCCCCTTGTGGGGTTTTGCCCTTGTCTCTGACCTAAATCCTGGTGTCTCTATTGTTCTCTCTACATAATTGCCAATGATGAAATGATGTTATGGGGTGAATATTATATGAAAATGTTAAAAAAGTTTAAAATTGCAATTATCTAAAGCAGAGAACAATCTAGCCCTAAAAATTAACACTTAATCCACATGGTCATGCTTTTCCTCAATTTCCCTGTTTTGTTCATTCTGGTTAGTGATACTAGTTTGTAACTGCCTTTTTCTTTTGAATGCTAATTAACAGGCTGAGCCTGAGCTGCATGTTTTGCTGCAGGAACTTGACTGTTACCTTGGATTAACAGAAGTGGTAAATATCAACTGGGAATCTCTATGAAGAAAGAAAAGTCGCCATTTATATGTTATTAAATACATATTGGAGAGAATTAATGGCTTACTGAATTAAAGAAGATAGTGTTTCTTATTTTATATGGGCCAATAATGGAAACAAGGAACAGTGGTAAAATTTGTTCTACCTCATTGCAAAGTGGAAAGCTTAGTATGTCGGACACCGAGCTTGGGATTGTTGAGTTCATGTACGGAATCATTCCAGTTGATACGGATTATAGTAGAATCAATTTTTGGAAGTAATTTCAACTATTGAGAACGGGTTTTTTCATTTGGATTTGCAAGTTTTGTGTTTTTGATCTGGCCAACTTTAGATTGTCTGGAAGATAGAGCTACCATGAAGTCATTTATGCTCTTGATTCTGAAGGTGGTAGTAATTAGATGCTGTAATTTCAGCTGGGAAGGTGTGTTTTATTATTTTCTTTTAACATTATCTTGATGGGCATGTATATCCGCTGGAATGTCCATCTAGATTTCTTTTTAAAGTTGTGCATTCTATTATCTGTTCTAGCAATTAATAAAAACCATCGAGTAGGATAGGATTAACTGACAGAACACAATAAGTGACGGTAGAAAGGCAAGGAGCGGACATACAAACTCTAGCCATTATGGCACAATGCAAATGGATTTTCATGGTAATTCTTGCCAATTTCTCCATTTTACCACTAATTTTATAAGCATTCAATTATTTGGAAGCGAGAAATAGGATCTGATACACAAACCACTAGTCTGCTTGATCTTTGCTTTGTTTGGAAGCTTTGATTTGGATAATCATCATATGTTTATTATTGAGATCATCAAAGTTCTCATAAATTATTCTGTGGTGGCCAATTACTTATGCTCAGATAAAGTCAAGGTGGTTTAAATTCTGATTCTGATTTGAACTCTCCAAAATTTGGGCTTATTCATTCAAGGAACCGAACAGACACAATACTTACGATTTACGATTTACGGAGTAGCGTATTATTACGGTGATCATGGAAATCTTGTCAACACCCTAGGTTTTAAGCGTTGAATTAATATAAGAACATTAATATAATTAATTAAGGAACATTTCTACGAAATGATTAATGGCTGTTAGTTCTTGCAACTTCCTTTGTTTTATTTCTGGCCACTACGAAGATAGAAGGGCGAAAGAGTGAATCCCATTAGTTAGTACACTTTGTTTTATTTAATATTTCTGGCCACTACGAAGATAAAAAGGTGAAAGAGTGAATCCCATTAGTGGCCGGAAACTTGAATATATGTATTATGCATTATGACATTGGCCTCTTATATATATCAATATGAATATGAATATGGTAATTTTCCAATTTTATATAGTGTATTTTTAATATTTTTTTCCTATCATTGCTAAAAAAAAGAAAAAGAAAGAAAAAAAGTGTGTACATTTTCAATGTTTTTCATATTAAAAAATAGAGAGTGAAATATAAAAAGAGGTGTTTTAATAATCACAATTACAGTAAATATAATAATCTATAATAACAACAATAAATAGTAAATAATAAAAGGTCAAATGCCATACATTTATCAAAAGTTTATTGTAATTATTATTTTATTAATCATTTTTATTACTCTATTTTTATAGTTGTAGAATTTTTTTTGCATTTCCATGATAAATGAGTTAATTTTGGATTAATTTTACATAATCTTAATCGTTATCAATATACATGCTCATACAATTGTCAAATTTTATAATTTTATACAATTTATGTGGGAAATAGCTACCCTAATATATTATTATTATTATTATCAAATTTTAAGGTCACGACCAAGCCAAACACCAAATTGGTGTATGAGACCCTCTCCGCTCAGGGATTTATGAGACCCTCTCCACTCAGGGATTTGACTGCTAAGTCTACAAGGGCATACATACTCTACCCACACTAGCTTTGAACCTGTAACCTCTTCGGAGGAAACACATGCTCTTAATCATTAGGTCAATTATGCAGTCACCATTCTTTGTACCTGTTCTTATATGATCCACTATCGTTTCCACCCATACACAATCATACTACATTTATCCCATTTAATTCTGTACACTGTAATAGTGCCTATATTGATGTACATAAGTCCTTTCCTCTCCACTTATATTCATCATACATCTATGATTTCATACTTTTGTGCCATATAGTTTCAATTATCTATACATGATTTTTATCCACACATCCACAATTGTTCTCTCCACTTGAATTTCAAATGCTTTTTCCTTTTCCATAAAGTTACACCCCCACAAAATCATCCTTAAATTATTATTATTATTATTATTTATTATTCAAAACTTAGATTATAACAAGTTGGCCTTATTGGCTTTTAAAGTCAATTAAAAATAATAAAGAAGAGTTCTAGTTCGCAAAGAAGGAGAACCAAGATGGCTAGTAATGATGAATTGCTTGCAAATGTTAATCGTTGTAGGGATGAAGTCAGTGTTGTAAAACATTGTATAGGCAATGTTGAGAAGGGATATGAAGAGTTAGGAGAAGGATGAAAAGAGTTGGGAGAGACAAAAAAAAAAAACTAAGTGAAAAATTTGATAAATTAATAGAAAATTAGGACAAAATTGATATATTAATAGAAAATTTGGGAGAAACACAAAAAAAACTAAGTAAATTTTTTGATAAATTAATAGAAAATTAGGACAAAATTGATATATTAATATAAATTTTTGAAAAACAATGGCAAGCCCTACTAAAACTGAGATATGGTGACAAGGATGAAACATCAAAGATACTTAATGATCATAGTGAAAGAATTGACCAACTAACCAAAAGGGTAGATGTGTTATTTGCACAACCTTTAGTCCACCAAAAATTATCCCCAAGTCCAAATATATTAAACACTAATCACCAAAAATATCAAGATAAAATGGGTTATATAAATGAAATCAAAATATGATTGATTAAATGATAGAAATCATATCAGGGGGATTAATAAAATTGAGACGATTTTTACTATGAAACCAACTGCTATTGGATTAGAAAAATATCAATGATATATTTGTAATTAGAAGGTGATGTTTGTGATTATTTAATCTGGTAGTCAAAGCAAAGTAGTTGTTTTTCTATTCACTGACAATGTTTATAGATTTTTTCAAAAGATTTCACAATGGTGAAGAATGCAACACCTTTACTAGGCTTGCTCATTGATTGCAACATTGATAATTGATGAATATACTCATGAATGGAAAGTATTAGCTATTAGATTTCCAAAGCATATAGAAGATCAATTACTAAAATTGTATTTTCACTATTAGATTTCCAAAGCATATAGAAGATCAATTACTAAAATTGCATTTTTAGGATTAAAACCCATTATATGTAATGAGCTAAGATAATCAAAACTTAAGAATTTGGTTGAATCCAAAATCATGGTGAATATAATCAAAATAAAGTTCCAAAATCAACACGTGATAGCTTTCAGGTGATTACAACATTACTAAATATCACCAATCAGACATAGAGAAAAAGAAGGAAAATAGTTATTATAAATGTGGTAAAAATTGAACTCTAGGGCACATATGTGAAGACATGCCATTACACTACTATAAAATAGTGGATGGAAAGCAAATAGAAGTCTTGGACTTATAGAATGAAATCACTATAACATATATAATTGAAATTCCCATTATGATGAAACATCGCCAAAAGTATCAGTAACATCAATCTCATTGACAATATTGAATATGATTGAAGATGATGTGACTCGAAAGGAAGATATTACTCAAAAAGACCAAATAGAAGAACTAACACCAAAATATAATCTGTTTGATTTCAAAAAGGTTGATAAGACCAAAATTTCATTAAAATAGGAAGGAAAACCTATAATTCCACCTGCAACCAAGACTAGGAAATCACAACCTAAGATACTAAGGCTCAAAGGAATCATAAAATAGAAACATAACAATACCCTTAGATTTTGATAGTACACATACCTATATAGATATCAATGTTGCTAAAAAATAATTTTTTATGTATCCTACAAGGGATCTCCCCGGTATGAAGTCCCATTTAGACCTCACACCGTTTGGGATAGGAGCCCTTCTGGGAAATCAACCCGATTAGCATTATAATGATCTTAAAGATTTGCCTTAGTTGGTTGAAATCAACAACATAAGAGAGAATGCACATAAATTTTGAGGTAAGCAAGTTAGCTTTGTGAAACACACAATTTCAATGTGTATAAAGTACTTTCACGAACAAGAAAAGATAGGGTGAGCCTTTAGAAGAAAAGTAATAGTACAATCCTAATAAAGACACACACATACATAGAAATAATCGTTAATTAATCTACAAAATAGTTCACAAAGTAACAACATTCATTAAAGCAAGGATGCATAATTCAATTAAGATGTATACCAAAGCCAACAAAATAGTTCATTTTCTTTAGTACATGAACACAAACATATATCACAAACATGAAATAATAGTCTTACAACATTCACAATACATGCATGAAAGTATGCTTAGCTAGAGCTTTAAACTATTAAGTGAAAGTGCCAAGATACACATTTACAATGATGCATTGCTTGCCCCAGTAGTGGAACATGAAGCCACCACTTGCTCCTCCAAAGAATGATCTCTCTATTGGATGCAATTGTTATTGATGTCAACCCTGGGATTTGACTTTGACCAAACGCTTGTCGTTAATGTCAAATTGCTAATTAACTATCGTATATTTGTCTCGATTATATCAAGTTGGAGGCTCCATTGTTGGATGGTTGAAAACCCTAGTTCTAGGGTTTGGGTTCTTTCAACTAAGGACATACACCTAATTTGTTCAGGCTTTTTGAAGTAGCTAATCATTGTGTATGCATTCAAAATCATCATCAATGGATTCTCCTCATCAAGATGTTTACGGTAGTATGTGGCACGCCTCAAACAACCTCACGGTTTGAGAGATATTTGTGTTTGAAGTTAAAGATCCCATTGTGTGTGCAAAAAGCCCAAGGGATGGTGTTGTGGGACTCCACCATTGGTCAACTCATTGTTCTCATGAAGGAAGTTAGATTGTTTAATGTTGTAAGGTGTTATCAAGGGTCGTAAAGATAAACCCTTTTTAGAATCATAAGGGATAAGGGGTTCTTGCCTCTTAAGATACTAAACTTTGACCTCATTGGGAAAGCGTCCTTCTTTGCTTAGGGCTTAAAACAATAGAATTAATGTTTTTAAATAGAAAACCTCCCTCGGATCTAGTGGTTGGAGAAGCTCATCTTAAATAAAGTTATGCCTATAAAAGGAGACCTTATACCTCTCATTACATATGAAATTTTTGATGAATGATTTATGATGATTAAGCTCTGAAATTCGGCCTTTGGAGAGACAATGCAGGAATCTGAAAAGAAGGGTTTATGTTTTGTTTTTGTTTGGGATTTTTGGTGATTCATTTAGGGTATTCCTCTTGCATGATTCAAGTCTAGTTTGGTTCTATGGAGCCCTACTTGGGTAGTCCTACATTTCGACCCTCATTAGGGATTCTCTTTAGGAGCGAGGGAAGAGCATATTCCTTTTATGACACTGCCTCCATTTCAGGACCTGGATTCTCATACAACAGTAAGGGATAATGACTCGACTCCCATTCAAGTGAAGTTTGAAGGCTCTAAGTCTCTCGGACCTACTCCTAAGAGCAACAAATGACATATCAAAAAAGGTTCTGAGAGTTATGTCTATTCCAAGATAAGGGTAAGCTTATGCTCAATTTTGGAACCATAATTGGAGCTCTGTATAGGAATTCGGCACTCCTTTTACTACATAACTACAATTCAGTAAGTATTCTTTTGGAGTTCGGTGGAAGGACATCAACCTTACAAACGTTGACATACATTTCAGGACTGTGTTTTAGGTCTTCGTCTGTGCATTTTAGGGCTTGAGGAACATCTCCATGACTTGTAGTTAGGAGGTCTATCACTGCATATAAGCTCTAAACATTGGCAACTTCCTTAAGGTCTATGGTTTATCTTAAGGGTTGGCTTATGATCCTATTTATATACTGTTGCAAAAGTATATTTGAAGCTGACCTCTGCTTGTAACATATGTTTTATAAATACAAAGGCTCTAAAGTCCTGCTAGCAATTAGGTCTCCTAGGGATTTTCTCCTGCAAGGAGCAACAATTGAAGGTATATATATATATATATATATATATATATATATAGTAAATCCTAACTTGATCAAATCGATAGTTCTTGATGAGGTTATGCCTCAGCCTATGTAACATATATATATATATATATATATATATATATATATATATATATATATATATATGTTACATCGAAGCTTGAAGCCAACCTCATCAAAGAACTATCAGTTTCAGTCAAGTTAAGGAAGTATAATTAAATCCTAGACATTCAATATTTAAGCAACTACGGTGAAGTTTGAAGAATAGTCTACCCATATATATATGTGTGTGTGTGTGTGTGCTACAATGAAGAAGTCTATCTTTGAGTTTCTTCCAAATACCATCCAACATTAGTACAAGTCAAGTATCTTCATCATTACTATAGCAGTGAGGGTAAAGCTGCTTATGAACAAGGTAGTACTATACATGCAATGATCTTCATATGCACCTATGGTAGGACATTGATATAACTCTTGACAATGATAATAAATTTATTGTAAAACAATGATATGATTAGATGTTGCAGTGATTTAAATTGGTAATATATGACATATGCATGAAGTGACCTTGAGGAACCTTGTTGACCACAATGATAAAAGTTATCTTGTTGATTCAACCATTATGACAGTGCCTAGGATTTGATACAACAAGAGGAAGTTTTCATGTGTTTGTTGCAACCGTTGGGATTAATTAAGTTTAGGCATATGACATATTGGAGACATCTAGGTTTGAGCCTGAATTTTAGAAGCATATTGACTAATAATGGTACAACAACATTGGTTTAGGCAACTGCTTTGTGAACCTTCTATCACATATTTTTTCATGAGCATTGCAATATTTGTATTGAGGGCATCCATATACTGACATTGACCATTGCAGGTTGCATGAATAAAAGATTGACTGATACATAAATAAGATTGTTTGATTATTGTAGAGCATTTAGTGTGTTGTGGTTTTGGTACAATCAGGGTTGGTAGTACAATTGATGAAAAAGAAAAATCTCGGTTTGATGGAGCAGTGGTTTGGTTTGGCATTGTGATTTAGCAGAGGCTGGTCGGGTGAATATTGTTTGATATATGATTGTGCAGTGGTCAGATTGAGCAGTTTTGTGCAATGAGGTTTAGCAACAAATGACATATCAACAAGGTTTTGAGAGTTATGTCTATCCCAAGATAAGGGTAAGCTTATGCTTAATTTTGGAACCATAATTAGAGTTCCGTATAGGACTTTGGCTCTCCTTTTTTCACAGAACTACAATTTAGTAAGTATTCTTTTGAAGCTTGGTGGAAGGAACTCAACCTTACAAGCCTTGGCATACATTTCAGGACTGTGTTGTAGGTCTTGGTCTATGTGTTTTAGGGCTTGAGGAGCATCTCTAGAACTTGCAACTAGGAGGTCTATCATTGCAAATAGCTACAAACATTGGAAAATTCCTTCAGGATTGTGGTTCATCTTAAGGGTTGGCTTATGATCCTATTTATATACTGTTGAACATAGTATATTTGAAGTCGACCTCTGCTTGTAACATATGCTTTATAAAGACAAAGGCTCTAAAGTCCTATAAGCAATTAGCTCTCCTATGGAATTTCCCCTGCAAGGAGCAAAAATTGAAGATACACAAACACACACACACAACTATTACAATGAAGCTTGAAGCCGACCTCATCAAAGAACTATTAGTTTCAGTCAAGTTAAGCAAGTCTAATTAAATCCTAGACATTCAATATTGAAGCAACTACGATGAAGTTTGAAGAAAGGTCTAACCATACACACACACAAAATTGTAACAGTGAATCTTGAAGCCGACCTCATCAAAGAACTATCAGTTTCATTAAATCCTATCACACACACACACACACACAACTATTACAGTGAAGCTTGAAGCCGACCTCATCAAAGAACTATCAGTTTTAGTCAAGTTAAGCAAGTCTATTTAAATACCAGACATTCAATGTTGAAGCAGCTACGATGAAGTTTGAAGAAAGGTCTAACCATATATATATACCTTCAAGCTTCACTGTAACAATTGTGTGTGTGCCTGTATATATATATATATATATATATATATATACATATAGGCACACACACACAATTGTTATATTGAAGCTTGAAGCTGACCTCATCAAAGAACTATCAGTTTCATTAAGGTAGTCTAATTAAATCCTGGACATTCAATATTGAAGCAACTACGATGAAGTTTGAAGAAAGGTCTAACAATATATATATATATGCTACAATGAAGAAGTCTATCTTTGAGTTTCTTCCAGATACCATCCAACATTAGTACAAGTCAAGTATCTTCATCATTACTATAGCAGTGAGGGTAAAGCCGCTTATGAACAAGGTAGTACTATACATGCATTGATCTTAATATGCACCTATGACAGGATATTGATATAACTCTTGACAGTGATAATAATTTTATTGTAAAACAATGATATGATTAGATGTTGTAGTTATTTAAATTGGTAATATATGACATATGCATGAAGTGACCTTGAGGAACCTTGTTGACCACAATGATAAAGTTATCTTGTTGATTCAACCATTATGATAGTGCCTAGGATTTGAGACAACAAGAGGAAGTTTTCATGTGTTTGTTGCAACAATTGGGACTAATTAAGTTCGGGCATAGGACAATTTGGAGACATATATGACTAAGCCTTAATTTCATATGCATATTGACTAATATTGGTACAACAACATTGATTTAGGCAATTGCTCCATGAACCTTCTATCACATATTTTTTCATGAGCATTGCAGTTTTTGTATCAAGGGCATAAATACAATGACATTGACCATTGCAGGTTGCATGAATACAAGATTGACTGATACAAAGATTAGATTGAATGCTTATTGCAGAGCAGTTAGTGTGTTATGGTTTTGGTACAACCAAGGATGGTAGTACAGTTGATACAAAAGCAGATTCTTTATTTGATGGAGCGATGGTTTGGTTTGGCATTGTGATTGAGCAGAGGCTGGTCTGATGAATAATGTTTGATATATGATTGTGCAGTGGTCAGATTGAGTAGTGTTGTGCAATGAGGCTAAGCAAAAAATGACATATCAATTAAGGTTTTGAGAGTTATGTCTATCCCAGGATAAGAGTAAGCTTATGCTTAATTTTGGAACCATAATTAAAACTATGTATAGGACTTTGGTACTCCTTTTATTACATCACTACACTTCAGTAAGTTTTCTTTTGGAGCTCGGTGGAAGGACCTCGATCTTACAAACCTTGACATACATTTCAGGACTGTGTTTTAGGTCTCACTCTGTATGTTTTAGGGCTTGAGGAGCATCTCCAGGACTTGCAGCTAGGAGGTATTTCATTGCATAGAAGTTATGAACATTGGAAACTTCCTTCAGGTTTGTGTTTCATCTTAACGGTTGGCTTATGATCCTATTTATATATTGTGGCACAAGTATATTTGAAGCCAACCTGTGCTTGTAACATATGTTTTATAAAGAAAAAGGCTTTAAATTCATGTAAGCAATTAGGTCTCCTATGGAATCGCCTTTGCAAGGAGCTAAAATTGAAGGTATATATATATATATATATATATATATATATATATAGAGAGAGAGAGAGAGAGAGAGAGAGAGAGAGAGAGAGAGAGAGAGAGATCGTAGAAAATCTATCAACGAGATTCATTATTATCTTGTAATGTACTAAATGAAAATACTGAATCCTTCTACTATTTGCGGAAACCAAATACGATCACACAATCACATAACAAGTAAGAGAGAGAGACAATCAATCGCAAAACACAAGATGTATCCGGGGAAAGCAACTGCTCAAACCCCTCTATCTCTATATTGCATATGGTTAAGACCATGAAACAATAAAATTCTATTTCTCTTCCCGAGAAACCTCTGCACTTTTCTCACTGTTTCTCCTTGATCCTGTCCACACCTTTCTCTCACAAGCTCCACAAACCTGTGCTTCCTATTGCTTGGTCTCACCAACTTGTGCTCACCAAAACAATGATTAAACGTGTGCCTTAATTCCTCCTTTTAAAGACAATTTTCTCTAATTAAGGAATGATTTATTCTAGGCCTTCTTCTGACTACATGCACCACCTGTACAATTTGGATGAACATACAACTGATAGTACACTTCCCTTTAACTTCAATCTCAACTGGGTCTTCCTCAGAACTGACATGCAACAACTATTTATAGCGAATTATCAATTATCTAATTGATCATTGCATGTGAATTAAATCAGATTTTGAGATTAAAAACTTAGACTATCCACAGTATTCATTTTTAGTCTATGTTTCAAGTCTAAAACAAGACTCATCTTTGAGACAAAACCTGCCAAGAAAAAAAAAACTAGGGCCAATAAATAAAGGATGGAAAGAAAAATGAGGGGTGAAGAGCCAACCAGATCATAATATTTAAAAGATTTTAATTTAAAACGAATTTTATTTATTTTAGAATTATATCCAAAAATGGACTATTTTATTGGATTTGTTTTATTTAAATTTTTAATTATACAAAATAAAATTGATTTTAATGCTATAAGTTTTTAATTAATAATATTAGTTTTTAATTTAATAAATTTTAAATATTAATATTAATTCAATTATTATTAGAAATATTTATAATTGCTAATAATAATGTAACATTAATATTAGAGTGAAGATAATTTTAATTAACTGGACCTCTCACTAGCTCCTCCATCTGATAGAACTAGTTAAACTGATTTTAACTCAAATAATTGAGTTAACTAATTACAACTCACAAATAATTGTATTTGGACCCCCTAAAAGTTATGAATAACTCTACATGTCTCTAGTTTTACCTCCAACTCGAATTAACTGAGCTAACTAAGCCTTCATGACTTAGTTAAAACTTACAAGCTGTTATGATACGAAATTACAATTTCTCTTCTAATTTAATTAAGGGAAAAACAAATTAGAATCCCTTTTGATGCAATTTTCAATGTTTATTTTTGCCAGTTTCAACACTCCCTCTCAACAAGAAAGGAGTTCAACTCTATCCAGACCTGTACCTTTGGAATGCTCTGCATGCAACACTTGTCTAGTGTTGTTTGCTATTGCAGCTTCTGAAACTAAAAAAACATCCAAACTGAATCAGTATGATGCATCCGTCTCTAGAGTCTCTGACTGTTGCTAGCTACTACACTGTCTACTGAAAACTCTGCAATGCTGTTGACTCTGCATCTGTTCCATCTGCACTGCTGCGAACTCAGATCTGCGCTCTAGTATATGACATCTGACTGCATCAACCACTACTGATCCATCTTTCTACTGTGTACTATGGGCGCTCGTAGCTAGGTAATGATCCATGAGACAAGAAATCTCAATGGATCGTGCCCAAATTTCTTCTCTTGGGATTATGACTTCACATTGCCCCACCTCTCACCTAGAGGTATCGATGCATGTGTTCCCTCTACCCACTTGGCTTGAAATCCCCCCCTACTGGAGGTCTCTGCTTGGGTGGATTCACCCACTCGGTCAGCTTTCTACTTCTCCAATTGTGGCTTCTCCACAACTTTCTGAGGCTGCTTCTTAGGCTGCACGTTGAGAGGTAATTCATGCTCCCTATCAACCACCAAGTCTCTAAACTTTTCTTTTCTCCGCAAATCTTTGTATGCATCTTCAACCTAGAGAGCATACAGGTTCTTGACTTGCATTTAATGTTTCTAAGGAAAACCTTTCCTTTTCTAAAAATTACATCATCTGGGCACTTTGGAAACTCATCTGTGCTGTAACTGTCCCGCTGCCACAAAATTTTCTGAAAAATAGATGATTTTAAATTGACGATATCTCCCTCATCCGAACTCCGATTCGACTAATATTTTTTTGAATTTGGGTATTTTTTCACAAGGAATCTAGATCTGCTACTTGTTTTTGAAAAAAATTCACTAAAATTTTCTTAGCTTTTGTGCAAACTCATCGCCCAAAAAATTCCTTCTCTGATACCATGTAGAAATTATTGAAATGGATTCAACTAAAATTGTAATGTGCTAAAACAATATACTGAATCATTCTACAATTTTCGGAACCAAATACAATCACACAATCACATAACAAGGTAGAGAAAGAGACAATCAATCACACAACACAAGATGTATTTGGGAAAGAAACTGCTCAAAACCCCTCTATCTCTATATTGCATATGGTAAAGACCATGAAACAATACAATGCTATTTCTCTTCCTGAGAAACCTCTGCACTTTGTTGACTCTCTCACTCTGATCCTGTGCACACCTTTCTCTCACAAGCTCCACACACAAACTTGTGGTTCCATTGCTTGGTCTTTCCAACTTGTGCTCACCAAAACAATGATTAAACTTGTGCCTTGATTCCTCCTTTTAAAGACAATTTTATCTAATCAAGGAATGATTTATTTTAGGCCTTCTTTTGACTGCATGCACCACCTGTACAATTTGCATGATCATACAAATGATAGTACAATTCCCTTTAACTCCAATCTCAACTGGGTATTCCTAAGAACTGAAATCCAACAACTATTTATAGTGAATTATCAATTATCTGATTGATCACTGCATATGAATTAAAATAAATTTAATTCATTGGACCTCTCACTAGCTCCTCCATCAGATAGAACTAGTTAAACTGATTTTAACTCAAATAATTGAGTTAACTAATTACAACTCACAAATAATTGTAACTGGACCCCCAAAATTTAGGAATAACTCTACATGCTCCAAACAATACCCAACTAGAATTTACTAAAAACTAACTAAGCCTTTCGACTTAGTTAAAACGTATAAGTCGTTATGAGATGAAATTACAATTTCTCTTCTAATTTACCATAAAAATAAATTAGAATCCCTTTGATTCCATTTTCAAACATTTTTGTTGCAAATTTCAACACACACACACACACACACACACACTGCCACATATATAGAACTATTACAAGTGAAGATTGAAGCCAACTCCTCTTCAAAGAACTATCTATTTCACCAAGTTAAGCAAGTCTAATTAAATCCTACATTCAATATCACAACTATGGTAAAGTTTGAAGAAAGGTTCACTTATATATATATATATATATATATATATATATATATATATATATATATATATATATATATAACTGTTACAGTGAAGCTTGAAGCCAACCTCTTCAAAGAACTATCTGTTTCAGTCAAGTTTAGAAAGTCTAATTAAATCCTAGACATTCGGCAATATTGAATCAACTATGGTGAAGTTTGAAGAAAGGTACACACACACACACACACAGATATATATATGCACACACACATGCCATAGTGAAGAAGTCTATGTTTGAGTTTCTTCCAAATAACATCAAACATCAGTACAAATCAAGTATCTTCATCATTACTATAGTAGTGAGAGTAAATCTGCTTATGAACAAGGTATTACTATACATGTAATGATATTCATATGAACCTATGGCAGGACATTGATATAGCTCTTGATAGTGATAATAACTCTATTGTACAACAATGATATGATTATATGTTGCAGTGACTTAAATTGGTAATATATGACATATTCATGAAGTGACCTTGAGGAACCTTGTTGACTACATCAATAAAAGTTATATAATTGATTCAACCATTATGACTATCCCAAGGATTTCAGACAACAAGAGGAAGTTTGCATTTGTTTTTTTCAACAGTTGGGACTAATTAAGTTCGAGCATAGGACATATTGGAGAAATCTAGGACTGAGCCTAAATTTCAGAAGCATATTGACTATTACTGGTACAACATAATTGATTTAGGAAATTGTTCATGAACCCTATATCACATATTTTTTCATGAGCATTGTAGTATTTTTATTGAGGGCATCAATACATTGACATTGACCATTGCAGGTTACATGAATACAAGAGTGACTGATACAAAGATCAGATTGATTGCTTATTGTAGAGCAGTTAGTGTGTTGTGGTTTTGGTATAGCCAAGGTTGTTAGTACAGTTGATGGAAAAGAAGATTCTCAATTTTATGGAGTAGTGGTTTGTTTTGACATTGTGGTTGAGCAGAGGTTGGTCTGGTGAATAGTGTTTGATATACAATTATGGAGTAGTTAGATTGAGCAGTGTTGTATAGTGAATTTTTCAAGACTTGACATCATATAAGTTTCGAGAAGAGCAACACAATCTTGATTACAATTTCTTTATATTGATTTAGAGCATAGGGGATCCAATCTGAAAATTGTGAAAGATGGTCCACTTGTTGATTAGGGTGGCAGGGTGGTGCAAGGTAGGTGGTTGGAGTCACCTTCAAGTTGGAGCCTGAGAACACTTGAGGGTGGCAGGGTGGTGCTAGGGCAGGTTGTAGCAAGCATATGGCGTTCGAGCATCCGTCCAATTGCAATTGTTAAATAAGGTGTTGAAGCATCTGTCAGGTTAGATCATGAGATCTAGGGTGTTGGAGCATCCTCCCAGTTGCAGTTGATAAACAAGGTGTTGGAGCATCCTACAAGTTGTAGCCTGTAAATCAGGGGGTTGGAGACTCCTTTAGTTGCACTTGAAAACTTGATGTATTTTTTTTTTAAAGAAGAAGACAAATATTAAGAAGCATTCAATGACTTTTTACCCAGAGGGGTTTTTCCACCTAAAAATATCTGTGTCCACTTTCCTGGTTAAAGGGAAGTTGACTATCAATTGTATTATTAGCGAACTGCCCGGATGTAGTTAATACACCACAGGATTTCCCATGATACTTGTAGAGTTGAGAAAGGCTGAAATTCCTAAGGAATAGGGATTGCATTCCTCATGAATTGCGTGAGAAAGGTAGGCTGAAGAGAGGCTGAGAATTGGCTAAGTGTTGGCCCGATTTTGTCTGGATCAGTGTGAGACGATAGGCAGAGTGCAGGAGAATCTTGTGAGAATAGTGCATTGTAATTGTTTCATGATTCCTTGGTGAATATACAATAGAAGATAGAGGGGTTTTGAGTAGCAAGCTTTCCCCGGTAAAATATCTGTGTTGCGGTTTGATTTGCTGCTTTCTTTACTTGTTGTGATTGGGGATCATGTTTATTTTCCACAATTTTTTTGTAGAATGATTCAATATCTAGCTTTAGTAGATTGCTTGATCGGATTGAATCCATTGATATACATATGTTTGTATAATTTCTACATGGTATCAGTGCACAGGAAAACACTATAGTGGAGAAGAAATTGAGTT